>JAQZBX010008723.1:0-27559 GCA_029593785.1 Cabassous unicinctus | reverse complement strand
AAAATTTATTTCCATTCCATCCAGTGGGCAGTGGTTTCAGGTCCCTCAGGGGTTGATACTGATTGTCACATATAAGGAAGATGCCATTCACATATTCCTGGGTCATTGATTGCATGATTCTGTGTATGAGTTGGGAGAGAAACTGTAAGAGATAAGTGCCAAAAAGAAGCAGCAGCAATAACAACTGTAATGGTGTTATAACAGGTAAGAGGATTGATCTTAAGCATGAAGAAAAATAGAGGAATGAGGATATTCATGATTGATTCCTACAGTTATTATCTTGGGTTCCTTCCTCCTCTTGGTGGTTGGATCAGGGTTTTGTTGAATTATTGCCGTAGTGTTTTAGGGGTTAGTGGCTGGTATTGAATTTCATGCATTAGGAGTAGGTTGTTTACGTGATTCTGGGTGCTGTTCCAGACTGTTGTTTGAATGAACTGCATTATAGCTCAGAGAATGTATGTCCTACTGATATTAAAAGAAAGAAGGTTATTAGTGGGGTGAGGATGGGAATTAACTATGAGATTCAGGGCTAAGATAATGAGGAAAATTAATCAGACAAAGGGTCAGTAACTAGATTATTAATGTAACTTATTTGATGAGCCATATGCTGTGAGTGTTTGAGTGGCATAAAAATTAATGTCACTCATATGTTTGAGTGACATTAAAAATTAGTTTAAGTATAAGAAGAGTTTATACAGTCATACATAGAGTTTTAGTGGGGATAGGATACTTCAGATTATTAACTGGTTTCATAACAATGTTTGGGTGATTTTTGTTTTTCATGGACTTAAGATTCCCATCCAGTAAGGCTGCATAGTATGGCTAAAATGAATTTATTTTTCCCAGTTTATATAGCTTGAGGCATAAGCAACAACAAATTATTATTACTTCTCCTTTTGGGGGGCTGTGGGGTGGCTGGTATTTTAACTTCTAACTTTAATGCCTGTCTTGGTCTTACTGTTAACATCTTAACTGGAGCTATGGCTACAGCCCACAGCACCAAATTACAAGAGTTCTGTTGCAGCATCTGCAGCACTGAAAGCATACCTTGCTCCTTCTGAGAACATGAGGGGACCAAGGTCACAGTCATTGGAGTAAGTACAAAGTACACTCATGGGTGATGTTCATAAGCTGCTAGGGAGTAACAGGCAGTTGGAATTGCTTGGCTAGGCACTACAAGGTCTGGTATCCATGATGTTTGCCTTTTGTGGTGGAGCCACTCTGCTGTTTTTTGGGTCTTAATGGTATGGCTCTGGATCTTCATGAGGATATTTCCTTTAACAGAATCAAGAGAGATGTTAAAGGAGAGTGCAGGGACATGATAGACGGTTACCTCTCACTGCTGGCAGGTGTCCCAGATGTTCTTCCACAGATCTCTTTTTCCCACAGAGGACAGCCCACAGCAGTTCATTGTTCCTGTCTTGTACTTTGGCTTCTTCTCCTAATTGTGACTAAAGCCCAAGGGGTATTTGTTTAGAATGTTACCTCTGCCACAAACCCCACCCAAAACCAATATTGGTACTGGCTACAGTGAATTTACAGGGTAAGTTAAAGTTCACCACCTCCCTTACTGCTTAAACTTGTGTTATTGCACTTTTCCTTAAAAGCAGCCTGCTGGGGAGGCGGGGTTATTTCCATGCACAACTTTTTCTGATTAACACATTTAATGGTTTTAATATTGGAGCTAAATGAGGGATGAAGGGTTTTTAGTATTGCAACAATAATATAAACTATTAATGTGAGAAAACATTGCACTTTATCAATTACAGCAGAAGGTAATCATTTTTGTTTTACTTACCTAAACAACATTTAAGAATTTGATAGACAGCCAGGAGTTTTTGTAGCTTGTCCCAATTGTTTGCCCATTTCAGGCTTTTACGATAAGCTATTATTGTTTCTGATACATTTTTTAAATTTTGTAAAAATAATTATTTGTTAACATAATATTATTAATATAACAAAATAGAATTACAGCTACAGGTTTTTCACACAGCCAGATTTTTTGTCACTGAGCCAGTACAGATGATTGGCTATGCACACACACTTGGGGAAGCACTGCAAAACCTACCACTGTTTTCTTCACATGAAGGTGAATGCAGGCTGGCTTGATTTGCCTAAGGAGATAGTAGAGAAAGTTTTAGCAAGTTTTAAAACAAAGTGATAGTGACATAACTAATTATTAATTTTTGTAATAAACTAACAATATTTAGGGTTGCTGCCTATGGCAGTGGTGTTACTTTAATTTATGATAGCTTACTGTAGATATATCACCTTGTGACAGCTTTCAATGTGAATTGGACAAGTATGAGTTAAAGCATCTGTTCTGTGGCAGTGTTCTGTGTGAATCAGACATGTATGAGTTAAAGCATTTGTTTTTTTAATTTTCAGGTAGAGAGGTTGTTTTTGTGATACATACCATTTTTTATAATACTTAAAAGTATAATTAAAAACTTTATATTTTTATTTAATATTATGCCAGAACATTGTTAAATTTTCAGAAATTTTATACACTCTTTAATTATTTATATGAACTTTTTATTTACACAACCTTGATTAACAGAGGGTTAAAGAATCTCTTTTAAATTTATAGCACTTTTTAAACACTTTTCATTCAAATTATAACATACTAAATGAACTCAATTATTTTATTACTTCACTTATTTAAGGTGAAAGAACAAATCTTTCAAAATAATTAAAATAAAAGATACTTTTCAGGATTTGACTTTGAGATAATTAAATGTTAAAGGTTGTTAGGTTTGAGCATTATGTTCCTTTAAAAGTGATGACTTATTTTTCTTAAACAGCCAGGAAATGATAAGGTTAAAGTGCAAGAAGCTCTTTTGATAAAAGAGACTTTTTTTGTACACTGATAAGTCAGGAGAAAAACTTTTTGTAAATTTTTGCTAAAAGAGATCCATGATTTAAGAAACTTTGTTACTTTAACAAAGAAAGAAAAAAATTTAAGTTTGCATGGGTTTACTATTTGATACTATAGCTTTTAAAACTTTATAGATAGACCCAATAAATTTTATTCAGCTTTAACTACAAACATTTCTTTTTCATGCATCTTCTGCACTTTCTGTATTTATTCAGGTTTTGTCTCTTATTTTATTCTTTCTTAATAACCAGTCCTTTTATCTTAGGACAAAATTACTTTCTTTTTCCTTAATACAAAGAAAATAACACCTTCTATATACCTTCCATATTTAAGTTACCAAAACAACTTTGGAAACTGTTTCAAAGCAAACTTCTTATAGCATACAATTACCATCAAAATTAAATAAACTTGCCAGACTAATGATTTCATTAGACACACTAACAGAAACATAACGTTAATCAATTTGACTTATAATTTTTACTCTTTTGGTATGGCTGTTTTTAAGCTTTTTATTATTATATATTTCTGATTTTACTGCTTTTAAGATTTTTCTGAAATCAGTGCTGCCTGTAATATGCAAGCTTGCATTTGGAAATATTTTTATTAGTAACCAGCAAACAGTTAGGGATATTTGAACACTATAAATGCAGTTAAGCTATAATTTAGCAGTTTAGATGGATGGATATTTAACACATATATTTTGGATTATTAAATTTTAGAAATATACTTAGATTTAAAATTCAGGAGTAAGCTAAATGTTTACTTTAAAAAGTGAGGAATTGTGGGCTTGATATTGTGCAGGGCATCAAGAGGGACAGGATATTGGACTTTGAATGGGATGTGGGTAGGACTTTTGAGTTGAACTGTGACTGGTTTGTGATGGGCAGCAATGATAGGAATTTTAGTATCGTAGATTTTCAGATTGATAGCATTTGGCAGAAAAAGGGGGAGCAGAGGGGTGAGTGAGTGGGTGAACAGGTGGTTTCTTAGTGGGCACAGTAAAAGAGGGGTTGTGAAACTATTCTATTGACCTTCACTATTGTTGTTGAGAAGTGAGTTAAGGGTTCAGGGACTTTGGGAAGGGCAGAAAAAGTGGCTTTTGTATTAGTAAGAAACAAAATTGGCTTACCTATCACCATTAGAGTTACCTGAGGTTCAGCTTTGGAGATGGGTGTGGGGGCCTGCATGGTTCCTGAGTACCTTTAATTGTCTGTTGCCATTTCTATAAAGTCTGGGAGGTTGAAGCTGAGGGTTGGGTCTGACTGGGTAACAGATGCTCTTTTGCCTTGAGAGGCTTGGGGACAGTCAGAATTCCAGTGTATTTCTTGCTTGCACAGTGGGCACGGCCTTGGAAGAGGTTTTGGGTTTGGGCACTGCTTGGCCCAGTGCCCAGGCTTTTTGCATTTGAAGCATGGCTTTGGTGGTTTTGTACTTGCCTGGAGTGGATTGTCTATTGAGAACTCTGGAGGGTGGAGGAGTAAGAACTAGGTTTTTTCAGGGGACTGCTGTGGCTCTGACAGAGCTGTTGGCAGTGTTTTGTTGGTTTAGGGTATTTGCAAGGGTTTGGGTTGCAGGCCAAATATGTTCTTTTTCTTCCAGGGATAGACAGGTGGAAAGAATGATGTAGAGGTTTTCAGAGAAAGATCTTAACCAGTCCTCTGAGTGGCTTAAATCTGAGAGTGAGAAAGGAATGTGTACTCTATTCCTTCAGCTCCTGTTACTTTCTGGATGGGTAAGAGAGGAGCTGGTGTCTGTGTGAAGTTAAGAGTCTGCATGTTGACAGAGGTGGGGGCCTGTGGCACAGAAGGAGGGGGAGGTAGTCTCCTTGAGTGAGTATAAAGAGGGGAGAAGGGAAGTGTAGAAGGCAGTGGTGATGAAGGGGGAGAGGAAGAAGGAGTGGAGGGTGAGTTTAGAGATAACACCAGAGGATTATATGGAAGAGGTACAGGGGGTCATGATCTAAGGGAATAAAGTCACAGTGTTCAGAAGTTTTAGGTTTAGGGAGTGAGGGTGATGAGAAGGAAGGTTTCTGAGGAGGTTTCTGGTCTAAAAGAAGAAATTCGTAGGAAGAGCAGGATTGGCAGAGGGAGGGGCAATTGTGAAGATAAAAGAAGGCTTGAAGGTAAGGGATCTCTGAACATCTGCCATTGCATTGGATAAAGTTCTCTAATTCTCAGAGAACTTGGAAATCAAAAGTGCCATTCTCCAGCCATTGACTTTCCCTGTCCAATCTGTATTGTGGCCACACAGAGGTTGAATAGAAAAAGAGCTTTTTAGGTCTGATGTCTCCTTCTGGGTACAGAGTTTTAAGGTTATGAAGGAGATAGCCCAGAGGTGTGGTTTTTTGGGGGGCTGAAATTGAATGCCACATTTTTAGTGTCTTGGGTGAGACTAAGGTTCTCTAGGACAGGGGAGATTCTGAGTGAGACAGGCATCCCTGAATCAGTCAGAAGTCTCCAAGGAAACAGGTAATCACACTTGATTCAGATGACTCTGGAGCCAAGGGGTTTCTTCCCACGAGTATGCAGGCCTACCACACACTGTGGCCTTCAGGGACAGTGAGGATCACTGACCTAGCACAAGGATATTTCAGTGGGTTGTCCTGGACAATGGAAAAAAGAGAGAGAGAGTAGGATCCTCTACCAGCATAATCCTTAACTCACCCAGCTGAGATTCAATGTCTGGTGTTGGATGGACATTTGGCCATGGCAGGGGATAGATTCCTCACTAATCAATCAGTCTAAACATGACCCCAGTCCCAGGTTTTTGGCACCAAATATTGGGGAAAATGGTGCTCACTGGGACACAGAGACTGATGATTGCAGGTAGAAAGTTTATTGGGAAGCTCCCCAAAAAGAGTGGGTCTGGAGAATAGATTTCAACTCATCCCTGGAAAGAAGGGATTTGAATTTATACAATATATTCCTAGGTGGGGAAATGATAGTCATCGGTTGGGGTCAAGTGTTTGAGTAAGGTGCAGGGGCCAATAGGAAGCTCTAGAGGTGAAAATTTTCCCTTGTATAGCTAGAAGATAGTGAGCTAGGGAATTGTGTTTTCTTGAAATGCTGGAGGAGCAGGTGGTGCTTTGATGTGGAAGGAGTGAAGCTTTCTATCTCACTTTACTCGCATCTAAATGTGGTTTCTTTGTTCAACCTTTGGGAAAGTGTCATACTTTCCAATTTGTGGGCTTAAGGAGGGGGTGATTGTCCTTCCTTAAAGCATGTCAGGGGGAATAGAATCACAGCTTAATTATTGCAAACCTAGTGAGTGGAAACCTCTAACAGGCAGTCCCAGGATAAGGGTCTCATCCCCAAATATGTCACCACCATGGACACTTTTCCTAAAATACCCATTGAATTTCAGCCCTGATATTGTCTGGCCTTTAGTAGGTCTTCGTAAGCTTGCTCAGAGTCAAGGCCCTGGTAGACTCCCACTTTTGCAGAAAGGAATTAACTAGTGATGAGATAGCACATGGAAGCAGGTGCCATATGTCCTGGGAAAGGTGCCCACCTGAAGAGGTAGGTATCCTTCCCTGTGGCATTCAGCTTAGGAATTATTTACCTGTGGACATCAGGCCTTGCTCCTGGTTATTCAACAGGAAGATTCTGAGCTCAGAGGGAAGGATGTCAGGGCAATTTACCATGGGTTCCCAGAGGTTGCTCTAACCAAGTTCTGTTAGTTATCTGTGAATGATTTAATCACTTAAGATGCATTCCCTAGCCTTTGCTCCCAACCCCACTAGCAGACTTTAATCACTTTCTTCAAATGCAGACATTGAAAGCTAGAAGCTTCAGGGTGGATGGAGCATGTGATATAGCCACAGGCTCCTCTCCACTCAAAGGTTACTTTCAAATACCCCACAAGAGGTGGAGGTTAAAAATTGTAGAACCTCTGGGAAACTCTCCATTCTGGGGCAAATCCAATTCCTCACTTTTCCTAGCCTCATTAGAGAATCACTCACCTGGATGCAGACATTTAGCTTCTAGGAAGATGAAAGTTCTAAATCTCTGTGGACATCTCCTAAAGGGACAAGATGGTGGGCTAATGAGCAGGAGGGCAGGAGGGCTCTGAGAGGGTGGGGACTCCAGAGAAGAAGGCAAGCAGCTGGGGGCAGGAGGGTCACTTGGAGTGGTGGACCAGGGTTATATCATAGATGTCCTATCATGATTTCCCTGATGCCACAGTTGGAGCCTGGTCCTGGGAGCTGAAGCTGAAGCTGGGATAAAATGTGGACAGAGATGTCTGGGTGCAGGGAGGTTGCTCCTGGGCACCTGCTCCTCTTTCCTGACTTTCCACCACATGTTCCCCAATTGGAACCACCCCCTCTCTGAATCTGGGGCCAGGACACAGGTCTCTGCTATCCTCCCACACCCACCATCTCTACCCTTGGGGCACTAAAGAAAAAGCAGAGGAACACCAGGCGAAACCCCTTTGGGGTTAGAAATGAAATACCACAATTCACATGCTCAGGGACCACAGGCAGCACTTTAGCAGAATGAGTAACAGTAAGGAATTTAAATGGAGGATTTTGGAGTTGACCCAGAAGAAGACATGACCAGTAGATGGTAGTCACACCCAATCTATTCTTAGGGGAAGTTGTGTTGACTATTTTGTAGGCTGGGAACCCTGGAGCAAAATTTACAGAGGCTACAGGTTGGAGGGAGTCATCTGAAGGGAAAGCAGCTTGGGACCTTTGAAACATCCATGCCTAGCCTACAAATTGATAGCCTATGTTGGGACAGTTTCCTGGGGTATGCAAAGCCAGTTAACACTAAATGGCTATAAAATGCTTTGTGGGCTAATTTTAAAACATTTGGATGTGTAAGTATTTGAGTTTGGCTGTGTCCCAAAGATCTCAAAATAACTATTTCTTCATATGTATTTTCTCAAGAGGCTTTTCTGTGAAAAGGCCAGCTATGCAAGCCAGCTTTGAGAGTTTTAAAGCTACTATGTATGACATGACTCCTCAGTATTACCAACAGTGCTAAGCCCCTTGCACAAATGCATTTGTCACTGTCCCTATGTTGGATGAGGGAGGATATGGAGGAATTTTTTCCAAGGGAGGACTCCTAGGGATGCATCCCCAAGTCCTGATGCAAGGATGACAATTGTCATAAGAAATAAACACACCACTTGGAAGGCCTTTCATTTCTAGGAAGGTAGATATTTGTTTATTTTATTTTATTGTAATTTTTTCCAATTTTTTAAACTTTATTTTTTACATTTAATAATAGAAAATATAAACAATTAAAAACTAAAAAGTAAACACAGATGAATAAATATATATATTTCTCAATTAAATATAATGGATACATATAAAAAAATTTTTGAATCAAACAATATGTTACACAATATATTTGGTTCATAGTAATGCATTCATACAGTATTTGTCCTTTTGTGTCTGGCTTGCTTCACTCAACATAATGACCTCCAGGTTCATCCATGTTGTCATATGCTTAATGACTTCATTTCTTCTTACAGCTGCAGAATATTCCATCGTGTGAATAGACCACATTCAAATGGCAAAAAAAAACCCCACATAGATATTTGTTTATTAAGAGACAATTCTAGGCCAAGTAATATCATTTATAATGGCTTCCCAATTATTTTTTCAGGCCAACTGATTTCTTTAAAGAAAACTCTCTCAGGTTCTCCTAAATCATGGCAAATTTCCACCTGGGTCTCTTGTGACACTTTCTGCCATGGTCTCCAGGCCAAACCCCTACCTCCTAACTCAGTTACCTAAAAAAGGCCCCAGGACCAGTGAGAGCCATACTAACTGAATATATTTACTTATAGAAACATTCACACCAATATTGATGTCTACCTTTTTTATACATGTAAGTATATATTAACTTAAAGGTCCACAATATGGTCTCTGTATCACTCTGTTGTCAGTTGCTCTGACATAATTGTCCATGCTTTTATTTTCATGGAAACATGACAATTTACAACTCCTTTCCCACTCCTCCAGTCCTTTTTATTCCCTAGTCCACCCATTGCTCCCTGAGCTCAGGGCAAAGGCTATTTTGGTTGACAGATTCCTGCTTATTCTGTGTCTTTCCCCAGCAGCCCTCCCCTGAGCAGTCTCCTTCTCTGAGTCCCCTTTGTTATGCTGACAATTCCCTTTTCTTCTATGGGGTTCTGGCTCCTCCTAGACTCCCCAGTTCCTCAGGCCCTGTTTCACAGCTCTTATTCCTTTGGGCAAAAGATGCAGATTAGTGCCACGTGGTAACCACAGGGTCATGGTGGGCCTAGGAATCCCTGTTAGTCCTGATGATGATAAGGTTGGAGGTAGAAACAAACTATTTTCAGATGCTTTAAGCTGTTGGTTGATATTTTATTTAGAGGATTTCTGTGAACAAGGAAGCCAGTTAGGACAGTGTGGTATACAAATGAAATAAACGGGTGTTATTGTATTCATGGAGATCATAAAACAATAGAATTTCTGTGACTGGGACAGCCAGGTAAGTGGCTTTGAATTGTTGTGTGTTTTTTTTTGTGGTTCTAGAGTCAAGGATTGAACCTGGAATCTTGTATGTGGGAATCTGGTGCTTAATCACTGAGCCACATCAGCTCCACTGAGTTAGTTTTTTCATTTGTTTATTGTTCCTTTTTTGTTATTTTTTTAGGAGATACTAGGAACCAAACTCGAGATCTCCCATTTGAGAAGCAGGTGATTAAACACTTGAGCCACAGGCACTCCCCTGAATTCTTCTTACTTAACAATAATTCCCTGCTTATTTACACTGTTCATAGTAATCACAAAGATAATAAAAGAACAATGAAACCCCTTACTCTGTTAATATCTTATTTTTGCCCAGACAATTTAGGATTTCAAGTAGGGGTCCAGAGTCAAACTGTTTTGAAATAATTTTTAAACAGAGAAATCTCTTTTATTAAAATGTTATTTTACTTTTCATAATAACCATTCCAAAAGATGATCATGAATTTAATTCTAGGCATGGTTTTCATAACCTGCCTTATTGAAGGACATATGAGGTCAGAGAGAGAGAATCAACCAATGCCCCCTTCAGGCTCTATTCCATTTCTACAAATGTCTGACACAGGACATCCTATGCCCTCATTTAAAGATGGGAACACAGACCCTGAGAGGAAGAAGGGCCAGGCTGAGGCCCCTAAGATTTGAGTGCCAAGGAAGGGCCAGTGTCTGCTCTCTGCTCTCTGGTGCCCTGAAGATCCTTATTCAGGCTGGCCTGTGCCTTGTATGTAGAGAATGGTGTGGGTTCCTTCTCCCTGCAGCTCTGTGTGGTAGTTTGGAGATGTAGCCTGCAGAGCATGATGGCCAGCAGTGGGGAATGGTGTGACCCTGAACCTCTGTGGTTGGTTATGACAAGATTTGTAATGACCTGTTTCTATCATTGAAATGTCATTCAGGA
The DNA here is from genome assembly GCA_029593785.1 of Cabassous unicinctus. Classification (NCBI taxonomy): domain Eukaryota; kingdom Metazoa; phylum Chordata; class Mammalia; order Cingulata; family Chlamyphoridae; genus Cabassous; species Cabassous unicinctus. The sequence continues at coordinate 17,281 of JAQZBX010008723.1, read as the reverse complement.
CAATTTACAAGTCCCCAAATGCCCCCATATTACTCCCATTTTCCTCTAGTGGCCACTGGCACCACATCAAAGATATGATGTCTTCCATTGCCAGAACCAAAATAATTCTATAATAGAATAGAATATAATAGAATACCAGTAAGTCTACTTTAGTCCATAGTTCATTCCCCAGTCCTGAGGATTCTGGGATTGTGATGTCTACTCCACCTCTAATTAGGAAGGGGCTGTGATCCCATAGGGTTGATAGCAGGGACTCGCTTGCTTGTTTTGTGGGCTCTCTCAGTTTCTTGGTATGATAGATGTCCATCATCACCTCAATGTTAGTTGTCCTAGGTGAAGCCAGGGAACTGGAGATTAGATTTTGCAACTCCAATGAGATTCAGGTCCCAGCTGGCACATGGATAGCCCAAAGATTTAGGTCTCTAGAATGTACACCTACCAACTTTAGTACTAACTATAAATTCAAATAGAAGGACAGAAGAGCTATGTGTAGGGAAACCACAACTAAATCCAGCTGTCTCACTCTGGGAAGCATAAATTCCAAAGTAAGTCCCACTGGCAAGGCACCAAATTCCTGAGCTATCTTCCCTGACTATAATGCCTGGATGTCTCCAGAGCCCTCAGGAGCCCCACTATTTGAGGTAGCATCTACTTTGCAGTCAAACAGATCCTGCTGAGATGTTCATAAGCATAACCTCTGGAAAGACCTTCCGAATCACTTTGAAGTCTCTTAGCCATGTATAAGCTCATTTTTCTTTACCTTTTCCCACTTTTGGTCAAAGTCTATTTCCAGGTGCATTGCTACTTGGTGCCTGGTAGTAATCCATTGGAGCCAGGGATGCTCATCCCCAGGAGTCATGTCCCACACTGAGTTCAGCTTAGAGAGAGGCCATATTTGAGCAACAAGGAGGCTCCCAAGAGGCAACTCTTAGGCACCCTATAACACTAAGCTAAGTTTTGATTTCAAGAGTAAAGTTCATAAGAACAGTCATCAATATCAAGGGCCTGTCAATGGACCATCTTCCTTCACTAGTCATTGCCCCTGCACTCGAGGGATTCTTGCTGATCTATTAGAAAATGTGGCAGAGCTCCCCAAGATGGGAATTTGGTATTACTTCAGTTATTGTGTGAATCTCCACCCTCTGTGAAAATGCTCCATGAATATTAGAACACATTCATATGCCATATATATTTGCCCAGGTGAGCTTCCTCCCATGTAACCTCCATCACTGACATCCCACACCAATGATCCTCCCCTGCCACAGTTGTAACCCTTCTTTGATACAAAACTTCTTAAAAAATGAGCCAATAAAATAGCCAAATATGATTAATAATAAGAAAATAAATAATTATATATTTTAAAAAATAAGAAATAAAATACAAAAAATTTAGAAAAAACTAAAATAAAAAATAAAAATTTGAGATATTAAAAATAATGAAAAATATTTAAATATTTTTTAACATTTTCCTATTCATCACTATAAGATCTGTGTTCTTATATGTATAATAACATTGTCTTCTGTTTAGTCCCTATTTCTTTCTTTTTAAAAATTTTGTCCTTAAAGATGTTTTAGGTTGCAGAAAAGTCATGTAAAGAATACAGGGGACTCCCATATACCCAGCATCCTCCCCTTTTTCCACCTTCCCTTATTAATAACATTGTATATGTGGATGGTATGTTTGTCAAATCTGATGTACAAATATTGAAACATAGGTGCCAACCATGGTAAATGGTTTAGATTATGGTTTACATTTTGGATCATACACTTTTATAAACTTTGACACAATTCAACATGGCCTGTATCCATCATAGCAGAACATGTTGAACACTTCCATCTTGTATTAGTCAGCCAAAGGGGTGCTAATGTGAAATACCAAAAATGGGTTGGTCTTTACAAAGGGTATTTATTTGAGGTAGAAGTGCACAGATACCAGGCCATAAAGCGTTATGTTTCTTCTCTCACCACAGTCCATTTTCACATGTTAGAGCAAGACAGCTGCCGGCGTTTGCCAGGGTTCAGGCTTCTGGAGTTCCTCTCTTCCTGGGGCTGCGTTTCTCTCTGGGTTTAGCTCCTGTTTCCTCCACAAGTTCAGTTGCAGATGATCAGGCAAACGGCTTGCTTCTCTTCTCCTGGGGCCTTCTTTCCAACATCAAAAGTGCTTCTCAAAAGACTGCTTTAATTCTCTTCTTTGCCTTGCCTTTTATATTCGATTCCCCACCCACCAAGGGGTGGGGCTCAATGCCCTACTTACTGGCCCAGTCAATGCCCTAATCATAATTTAACCATGCCCAGATTAACAGATCAGTTTACAAGCATGATCCAATGATATTTTTTGGGATTCATAATTACATCAAATTGCCAATGGTTACACATCTCCCCCAAAATTCCCCCTCTTCCATCTATTCTATTCTTCCCTCTGCCTCCCCTCAGGACACATGGTAACCACCAGGCTTCACTCCTTAAAGGAAAAAATTCATAATTATTTGCAAGACCGAAGTCTTGAGACACTGGTCTACCCTCCCTCATTAGTCACCACCCATGCTCTCAAGAGACTACTGCCCCTCTATTTAAGAACATAGTGGGCCTCCCCAGGATGGATGTGTACCACCTTGGTGCTCATTATGTGGGTCTCCACCCACTGATAGAACACACTATGGCAAGATGAACACTCACACTCCCTAGAAGCTTGCCCTAAGTGTGCCTTGTCCCAATGACTCCACATCCAACACCCCATACCAGCAACCCTCATTTGCCATCTTGCCAGAAGAGCATTCCAAACATTGTAGTTTCAACCATGTACCCACCAATCTCCAGTGTTCACCTGCTCCCTGCCCCAACCCACCCCCAGTTCCATGGACAGTAATAGCCAACCTCCCCATCACACCCTCCTGATTAACCAGCACCACCTAACCTAAAAGTATTACACCATTGTCATGCTCCTCCACTCTACAACTCTACACTTCCCCCTTATCATAGATTTTGCCTCTATGAGTGTTGGCTGACAAAATTCTTCTCCCTTTTTATTTCCTGTAAACCTATCTTCCAGACTCTAGCTCTCTGAGTTTGCTCAATTTGCTTAATTCATATCAGTGAGGTCATGTAATATTTGTCCTTTTGTGACTGGCTTACTTCACTCAACATAAGAACCTTAAGATACATTCATGTTATCCCATGTATTAATACTGTATTCCTTCTTACAGCTGAATAATATTCCATTGGATGTATATACCACAATTTGTTTATCCATGCATCTTTTGAAGGGAATTTGGGTTGATTCCAAGTTTTAGCAATAGTGAATAATGCCACTATGAACATTGGTGTGTATACATCTGTTTGTGACTTTGCTTTCAGTTCTTCTGAGTATATACCCAGCAGTGGAATTGCTGGATCATTTGGGTGTTCTATAGTTAGATTTCTGAGGAACTACCAATCTCTCCTTCACAGTGGTAGCACTAGTCTACATTCCCACCAGCAGTGGATGAGGGTTCCCATTCCTCCACATTCTCTCCAACACTTGAAGTCCTCTCTTTTTTTAAATAGCCACCAGTCTGATGGCTGTAAGATGATAGCTCATTGTAGTTGTGATTTCCATTTCCCTAATAGCTAGTGATGTTGAGCACCTTTTCATGTGCTTTTTAGCCATTTGTATTTCTTCTTTGGAGAAGTGTTTATTCAAATCACTAGTCCATTTTTTAAATGGGTTCTTTGCATTTTTATTTTGGAGGTGTAGGATTTCTTTATGTATGCTGTATATTAGGCCCCTACCAGATATATGGTTATCAAATATTTTCTCCCATTGAGTAGGCTGCCTTTTCACTTTCTTGGCAAACTCCTTTGAGGTGCAAAAGTGTTTAATTTTGAGTAGGTCCTATTTATCTATTTTTCTTTTTTTTGCTTGTGCTTTGGGTGTCAAGTTCATGAAACCATCTCCTACTAAAAGATCCTGTAGATGCTTCTCTACATTATCTTCCAAGGTCTTTATAATCTTGTCTCTTAAATTTAGATCTTTGATCCATCTTGAGTTGATTTTTGTGTAAGGTGTGAGATGGTGTTCTTCTCTCATTCTTTTGGATATGGATATCCAATTCTCCAAGTACCACTTGTTTAAGAGGCCATTCTCTCCTAGTTGAATGGGCTTGGTGGCCTTGTTGAATATTAGTTGACTGTGTATGCAAGGATCTGTATCAGAACTCTCAATTCAGTTCCATTGTCAGTATGTCTGTCCTTGTGCCAATACCCTGCACTTTTGACTTCTGTGGCTCTGTACTATGTTTTAAAGTCAAGTAGTGTGATTCCTCCAATTTCAGGTTTCTTTTTTAATATATTGTAGCCATTGGCCAATTTAATGTAATTATGAATTCCAAAAATATAATTGGATCATGCTTGTAAACTGATCTCTTAATCTGGGCATGATTAAGTTATGATTAGGGCATTGACTGGACCACATCATTAGGGCATTGAGCCTCACCCCTTGGTGGGGACGGGAATCGAATATAAAAGGCAAGGCAAAGGACAGAGGAGGCAGTTTTTGAGAAACAGTTTTGATGTTGGAGAGAAGACCCCAGGAGAAGAGAAGTGAACCATTCACCTGATCGTCTACAGCTGACCTTGTGGAGGAAACAGGAGCTAATCCCGGAGAGAAATGCAGTCCCGGGAAGAGAGGAACCCAAGAATCCTGAACCCTGGCAAATGGCAGCAGCTGTCTTGCTCCAACATGTGACAATGGACTGTGGTGAGAGAAGAAACTTAACACTTTATGGCCTGGTATCTGTAGACTTCTATCCCAAATAAATACTCTTTATAAAGACCAACCCATTTTTGGTATTTCACATTAGCACTCCTTTGGGTGACTACTACATATATCTTTGGCTATTCTGGGCCTCTTGCCTTTCCAAATAAATTTCATAACTGATCTTTCCAATTCAGTAAAAAAAACAAAAAAAAGCTGTGAAGAATTTTTATTGGGATTGCATTAAATGTGTAGATCAGTTTGGGTAGGATAGATATCTTAATGAGATTTAGTCTTCCTTTCCATTAACAGGGACTATCCTTCCATTTATTTAATTCTTTGATTTCTTTTAAAATTGTTGTGTAGTTCTCTGCATATAAGTCATTGCATCTTTAGTTTAATTTATTCCTAGATATTTGATTCTTTAAGTTCCTAATGTAAATGGGATTTTTTTCTTGATTTCCTCCTCAGATTGCTCATTATAGGTAAACAGAAATTCTAGTGATTTTTGTACAAGGATCTTATAATCTGTGACTTTACTGAACTCATTTATAAGCTCTAGAAGCTTTGTTGTATATTTCTCAGGGCTTTCTAGGTATAGGATCAGGTCATCTGCAAAGAGTGAAATTTTTATTTCTTCTTTTCCAATTTGGATGCCTTTCATATCTTTTTCTTAACTAAGTGCTTGAGCAAGTACTTCTAACACTATGTTAAAAAGAAGTGGAGAAATTGGGCATCTTTGTCTTGTTCCTGATCTCAGAGAGAAAGCTTTACAGATTTCAACATTGAATATGAGGTTAGCTATGGATTTTATGTATATACCTTTTATCATGTTGTGGATGTTTCCTTCTATTTCTATCTTTTATATTGGTTTTTTTTTTTAATCAGAAAAGTGTGCTGTGTTTTGTTAAATGCCTTTTCTGCTTCTAAAGAGATGATCAAGTGTTTTTTCTTTTGGTCTGTTTATGTGGTGTATTACATTGATTTTCTTATGTTGAAACATCCTTGCATACCAGGGATGAAATGCACTTGGTCATGTTGTAAAATTAACTTGATGTGCTGTTGAATATGGTTGGTAAGTATTTTGTTGAGGATTTTAGCATCTAAGTTCATTAGAGAGATTGGTCTATAGTTTTCCTTTCTTGTGGCATCTTTATTTGACTTTTGTATGAGGGTGATGTTGGCATCATAGAATTAGTTAGGCAATGGTCCCTCTACTTCTATTTCTTAGGAGAGTTTAAGCAGGAGTGGTGTTGGTTCTTTCCAGAATGTTTGGTAGAAGTCACCTGCGAAGCCATCTGGCTCTTCTTAATTGGGAGGCTTTTAATGACTAATTCTAACTCTTTACTTGTGAATTGTTACGTTCATCAATTTCTTCTTTTGGCAGTGTAGTTTGCTTGTCTGTTTCAAGGAATTTGTTCATTTCCTCTAAATTATTAATGTGTTGGCATATAATTTTTCAAAGCATCCTCTTATTTTACTCTTTATTTCTATGGGGTCAGTGGTGATATCCCCTTCCTTGTTTCTTATTTTATGTATTTATATATTCTCTCTTTTTGGCTTTGATAATCTAGCTAAGGGTTTGTCAATTTTATTAATCTTCTCAAAGAACCAGTTTTTGGTTTTGCTTATTTTTTCTTGTGTTTTCTTATTTTCACTTTCACTTAGTTCTGCTTTAATGTTTGTTAATTCTTTTTTTTTTCCTACTTCCTTTGGGGTTAGTTTTTTGTTCTTTTCCTAATTCCTCCAGGTGTGCAGTTAGGTCTTTGATTCTCTCTCTTTCTTCTTTCTTAATATAGGCATTTGTGGCTATGAATTTCCCTCTCAGTACTGCTTTTGTTGCATCCCATATGTTTTGATATGTTGTGTTGTCATTTTCATTCACTTCAAGGTAGTTACTGATTTATTTTGAGATTTCCACCTTGACCCACTGTTTGTCTAAGACTGTGTGGTTTAACTTCCATATCTTTGTGTCTAACCTGGTTCTCTGCCCCTTATTGATTTCCAGCTTCATTCCCTCAGGGTCAGAGGAATAACTTTGTATAATTTTGATCTTTAGGAATTCATTGAGAGTTGTTCTGTGGCCTAGCATGTGGTCTATCCTGGAGAGTGATCCAAATGCACATGAGAAGAATATATATCCCACTGTATTTGGTTGTAATGTTCTATATATGGGTATTAGGTCCAGGTCCTCTCATGTATTATTCAAAGTCTTTGCCTCTATTTTGAATCTTTGTCAAAATGTCCAGTCTAATGGTGTTAATGGGGTATTAAATTCCCCCCTCCATAACTGTAGAGGCATCAATTTCTCCACTTAGTTTTTCCAGTGTTTGCCTCATGTATTTTGAGGCATCTGTGAGGTGCATAAATGTTTATGATTGTTCTTTCTTCTTGGTAGAATACCCCTTTTATTAACTTATCTTGTCCTTTTTTGTCTCTTACAATAGTTTTGCATTTAAAGTCCATTTTTTTTCTGTTATTAATATAGCTACTCCTGTCCTTATTTTGGTTATTGTTTGCTTGTAAAATTGTTTTCCAACCATTCACTTTCAGCGTACTTCCATCCCTCAATTTAAGGTGGGTTTCTTGTAGACAGCATATAGATGGGTTATTTTTCCTTACCCATTCTGCCAATCTGTGTCTCTTGACTTTTGATTTTAACCAATTAATGTTCAGTGTTATTATTCTCAAGTAATTGCTCACATTAGCCATATTTTCTTTAGATTTATGTTTTTATATTTCTCTTTTTACCTTTTAATCTGTTTTTATGCTCTCCTCCAACTCTCTCTCACTTTCTCTTATTTTCCTTTCCACCTTCAGAACTCCCTTTAGTATTTCTTGAAGTACAGGTTTCTTATTGACATATTTTCTTAATTTCTGTTTATCTGTGAATACTTTGAGCTCTCCCTCATTTTTCTATGCCAGCTTTCCTGGATAGAGAATTCTTGGCTTTTAGTACCTTAACTATATCACACTACTGCCTTCTTGCTTCCATGGTTTTAGATACAAAATCAGCACTTAATCTTATTGAGCTTCCCTTGTATGTGATGGTTCTCTTTTCTCTGACTGCTTTCGGTATTCTCTCTTTGTCTTGAGCATTGGAAAATTTGACAAGTATATGACTTGGAGTAGGCCTGTTAGGATTTATACTGTTTTGGGTTTGCTGTGCTTCCTGGACATGTATGTCCATCTTCCTCAATAAGGTTGGGATGTTTTCAGCCATTATTTCCTCCAACACTCTTTGTATCCCCTTTCCCTTCCTTTCTCCCTCTGGAATGCCTAAAATGCATATGTTTGTGCATTTTGTGTTGTCACTCAAATTATTCAGTCCCTGCTGAACCTTTTCCATCTTTTTATCTATCTGTTCTACTATCTGTTTGATTTCAGATATACTGTCTTCCACATCTCTGATTTTTTCCTCTGCCTGTTCATATCTGCTGTGCTTTCAGTGTATTTTTGATTTCTTGGATTGTGCCATTCATCACCATTGTATCCATTATATTTTTATGTATGTTTACAATTTCTTCAGTATGTTCTCCCAGTGTTTTCTTAATATTCTTAATCTCTTCTTTCAATTCATTAAGCTGATTCATGATATTTGTTTGTATATCTCTGAGAAGTTATTCCATGTTTTGCATCTCCTCCTGGTTTTTAGTTTGTTTAATGGACTTGGCTATGTCTTCCTGTTTCATAGTATGGCTTTTAATTTTTTGTTGCTGTCTAAGCATCTGTTTGTCTTGATGGGTTTATTCAGTTGATTAGCTTCTCTCTTTATTCTATGGTTTTATTTTGTTTTTGATTTTGTGTGTGTGGTAAGGGTTCACTTTGACATTTCATTCTTCTTATTCTATTACTTTGTTGTTGTTTATGTTCCTTTGAAAGAACAAAAATTAGACTAGAGAAAAGGAAAAAGATTGAAGAGAAAATGAATATTAGTAATAATAATAGTAAAAGGTAGGAAAGCAACCATTCAAAACCTAAGAAATTGAAAAATTAGCAAGAGTAAGATGCACAGAGGAATAAGATGAGAAAAGTGGAATAGAAACAATGAAACAAGAAACAGAATAGAGAAATTATATTGAATGAACTAAAAGGCTGGAATGTAGAGAAGAGGCAGAAAGAAAAGAGAAAAGTGAGAAAGAATAAAGAAAGTAAACAGAGAAAAAGGGAGAGAATGAAATAAAACAAGGAAAATTGGAGAACAAATAAAAGAGATGGAATGAAAGAACAACAACATATAAATATGAAGGAGAGAAAAGAAATAATGTAGGTACAGTAAATCAGTAAACAACATTAAAAAGAATGTAAAACAAGCAAGCAGAGAAACAAAGGAAGGGGATACACAACAAGCAAGAAACAAAGACACACTGACTATTTTAAAAAGAAGACAGAAAAATAAAAAATATAAAACAAAAATTAACACGGAAAAATAACCTTCTTTCTTAGACCTCTAAGAATCTTCATAGGCTGCTGGTGTTCATCAGCCATTTACCCTGCAGCCAGCCGTTTGCAGGCTTTGAACTGGGTTTTAGTATTCATAATAAGGGAAATTCCTAAAAAGGGAAACCCCCCTTTTTAAAATAAGAGATCCAAGAAAAGCTAATACAAAGAGAATGTCTATATATTCCCTATCATAAAGTTTTAGCTGGATGCCTGATAACCTAGGGGATCAGGTCTCAAATAAGAACCAGGAATCAAACCAGTCACCTTGTATATTCTAGGCAGGACTTCTTCCACTGAGCTATTCTGCCTGCTTAAGTTAATGTACCTTTCAGAAGACTATCCACCCCTTTTCCTTCAGGCAGGTTAGATTCCCTGCAGTCCACCCAGAGTGGTGCTGATCAGCCACCTGTCTCTGCCTCCTCTCTAATGTAATTCCTCTCTACCTAGGCAACTGGGTGTGAACTACCTGAGTCTCCTTGTCAAGTTGGGGTCCCTTACAATATTCACATGGGGCCTAGCTGGCTAAACTTACTGCAAAGAAATCACTCTCGATCTCTCCAAGACCCCTTTTCCTCACAGGGAGTCTGCTGTCACACTCCCATTTGGAGCAAGGGCTCAGTTGCTCCACCTAGTCTATCCACCCTGAGGGCTGGGTATATGTGCAATTTCCAGCCACCGAGTTAAGCAAACCACGATTTTCTCCTGGCTTTCCTATCTGTCCATCACTTTCCTAGATGACCCAGAGCACCTTCCCGTAGAGGTAGATATCTGCTCTACTCTCAGTTACAATTCACCAGGTGATTTACCCTTGCTTAATATCTTGAGGGTGGGGGAGAGGAGCCCTTCCCAGTATCCAGGAGTTTTAGCAACTCACAATTAGTTGTTTTGGCTTCTTCATCTCTCCGACATTCACTCTTCTGGGAGCTGTGAAGCAGTGCCCTGGTTTGTTGTACTCTAAAGCAGGTCCTCAAAGGAGACTCTGGATTTTTTCTCTGTTGTTTTAGTGAGATCTAAGCCTTATCTGCCAAACCCATCAGCCATATCCCACAATGCCCTGTCCATGATGGGTCTTAATCCTATTACTGGAGTCCTCTATAAAGAGAATGGAGAGAGAGAGAGAGAGAGAGAGAGAGAGAGAGAGAGAGAGAGAGAGCGCCATGGAAATAAGGTAAAAACAATGAAATCCAGAAGAGAAAGGAGAGATCAGCAGATGCCACAATTTGCCTTCCCATGTGGCAGAAGTGCCAAGGTTTGCCAGCACCAGTCTTTGGGAAGAAAGCATCACCTTGATGTGGCCTTCATTTGGACATTTTCCTGGCCTCAGATTGTAAGCTAATAAATTCCCATTATTTAAGCCAACCCACTTCATCTGCTTTTAGCAGCCTAGGAAACTAAAGCAAATCCAATCTTTCATATAAAAATATCATATTTTAAAAATTTGGTTCAACCATTTTTAGAGAAATAAATTTCTTTGGATCCAATGGGAAACCCAATTCCCCTCCATCAATCAGGTGATTTAGATAGCTCTGGGTGATTACTAATTGCACTATAGGAGCAGCTGACTCTTGGATCTCCTTACTCTGCCAACATTTTGCCACTCCTCTCCATATCTAGTAATTTTTGATAACCTATCATTTGTGAAACAAAGCCTTGTACTTATTTTGATTTTCTCTTTTAACCATGAGACTGGGTTTCTTCTCGGGTTTGTTGGCCAATCTGTTTCCTTCTTGCATGATGCCCATGCACATGCCTTATCTATGTTGAGTTGTTGCCCTTGATGACTCTTCTGGCCATCTATCCCTCGCTGTGCTGTTAGCTAGTGATTCACAAGACTGTTGGTACATTCTGGACACTAATTCTGGAATCAACATGAACCTTGCAAATATTTTTTTCCCTCTGTGGCTTGTCTTTACATGTTGTTGGTGGCTTTGTTTTGTCTTTCAGATACCTTTTTAAAGGAGGTACCAGTGATTGAACACAGGCCCTCCTACATGTGAAGCAGGTGCTCAAACACAGAGTTACAGCTGCTCCCCATACGGATGCTTTTAATTTTTAATGCATTTACACTAATCAATCTTTGCCTTGATGGTTTGCTTCTGTGTGCCATATCCAATAAATCTTCCTCTAATGAGGTTCCTCAGGAGCTTCCCATATATTCTATTCTCGGTGGCTTATAGTTTGGCTTCTCTTTTTTGAGATCTTCCTGGTGACGGAGCTGATATCAGGGGTGGTGTATGGCACAACAATGACTCTGACCAACAGGTGACTTAGAAATGTCCTCTGCTTATTTCCAAGTTGGTGACACTGGGGTCTGTTCTTTGCACTCCAGGGGAGGAGTTGGAAACTGGTGGCCCAGGATTGAATCTGCAGGATGTGTCCCATCAAGGTTCTCCCTGAAGCTTCAGAACCAGGTGCCATCCATCCAACATCTGGACCCTGGTTGAAGATCCTTGAACAGAATAGAGGGGATGCCCACCAATCCACCATTTAATCTCCAAACTCCCCAAGCCCCCACCCCCACCCATTACCATGCACCTTGGCAACAGATGTTTTGAAAATATACAGGTGCACACTTCCAAGTGCTGAGTTGTGCTAATTCATTTAACACTCATGAAAATTCTCTGAGATATATGGTATATGACATTGTTGAAACTGAAGCACATAGAGGGTAAGTAATTTGCAAAAGGATATGCAGTCAGGAGGTGGTAGATCAAGCACTGGGACACTGGTAACTGGCTCTTGAGACTGTCCTCTAACTAGGACTCCTGCCACCCCTTGGAAGAACTCCCCAGAGCACCCATCTTATTTTTAGGTATCCTGATGTGTTTCCTCCTGAGCCCTCCCCTCAGGGATTCAGGGGGACTCCACTTCCCTTCCATCACATGCTCAGACACTTTTTGTATTTGTCATACTCCCACTCATGCCTCTTTATCACCTCCATTGGACCATTGGCTCATCTCAAGGAAGCTTCTAGAATGTCTAGCATATGGTAGGGTTTAGTCCATATTGGTGGGTGAGTGTTGGGTGATGGACTTGAGCTTCTTCATGGTGAAAGCACCCACAGACCAGAAGGTGAGGTAATCTCTCAACCCTGCTTTTCCCAGAAGTGGTTTAGAAACTGATTCCCTGGGTAGTTGTCTCTTTTGTCCAACCCTGCATTCACAGTCCCAAGGCCCTGTACCCTCCTTTCCCAAGGGGCCTGCCTTACCCAACCTGCTGATGATCCCTCTGTTAAACTGAGTCCAGAGACTTGTCTGTCTTCTGTTATGTCCATAGGACATCTGTGGACCTCAAGGAGCACAGTTCTGGGTCATTTGTCATTCGTCCTTTGAGAATGAGGGTCTCTCTCTGTTTGGAAGGCTCTCTGGTGGTAATCTAGGACATATTCCTCTCATTGGCTTTTCCATGACAGGAAGATCCTGTTGTCAATGGTCCAACTAGAAGCATTATGGGAAGGGCCCTGCTGCCCAGGGACCACAGAAACACACCACTATCCCATCCACTAGGCTTTGTGAGTTTAACAGAGGTTGGCTTGTCCTACATGGAGAAGCCTATGATCCAGGAGGGGTTCAAGTGTCATGTCTATACTTCAGTTTCCTCCCTTCCATTGCCTGGTTTGTGGCTTTGACTCCATCTTCCATCACCTGAATCCTGGCTACCTCCCTCTCCAGGTTTTCTCAAAACTGCAACCAGGACCACAATGCACACATGTATATCAGTGCACTGGAGTGGGCTCTAATGCCCCCACACATGTGCATCAGGCAAGTCCTTGAATGCCTACAAATTGGTGCCCCTAAAGACACACATGCCTCTGCATACAGTCCTGCACACACTGAAACAGAGGGCCAGACCAATGATGACTTTATTTCTCCATCATCCATCTGGGCTTGTCTTTGTCATCTGCAGAAGCAGTTTCCAAGAATACACAGGATGAAATGCACCATACCTCTCTTTCCTCCAACTTCACATTTCTAGCAACTTTCAGGATAGACACTTTAATAACTTCAGCTTGACACAGAAACATTCCTATCCTTTCCTTCTTGTATTCCAACCCAACACTTGGGAGCTATATTTTGTATTCTGCTTCATGGACTCTACAATCAGGACCAGCCCCAGAAATCTCCTCAGTTAATTGTAGATGTGACTAAGCATCTATGCAATCAACTCACAGATTATTAAAGCCCATGAAATGCCTTGTATTACAATTAGGCCAGTGGTTGCTTGACCAAACTGGGCACCATTTCCTGGCTGGGTTGACACATTAGCCTAACCATGACAGTCCACCCCTTGTCAACTTGGCAGCCATACACATTAAACCATAGTTATTCTCTAAATAAAAACAATAACACACACACACACACACACACACATATATAAATATATATATTTATATATATATAACAAATGCTCAACTGTCCTGCATACAACCAGAAATGAATGAATTCTTCCAGAAAGAGTGCAAGTCTTTGGGTAATGTTCACCCTTCAACATGACACCCTTAAATATTATGCCATGAAACTAATACAACTTATGGCATATGATTAGGTGAAAGTTTATGGAAGAAAACAAGGATACTCATTTTATGTATATATATACAAACATACTCATAACAAAACAAGGAAGAAATATTCATGACCATTACAGTTCTCGTTCCCTGTTACTGGTCACATAGTTGAAGTTCATATTCATCACTACCTTCTTCCACTACCCATTCTATATTCCCTTTACCCTCAGAAAGCACCTCAACTGACAGTGATTCTTTGTCTGGTGGTCTGACTGAAACTTTCTTTCCTAAAGATTCTGGGCCATTGGTAGCCCTGCTGGGATGAGATTGTTGCAATTTTCTATTGACTTTACTCACAGGGCCTGTTGGTACTAAGAGACACCCCAGGGGATCTCTTACATTCCAGGAAAATCCTCTTTATCTCCATTGTGTAAGATAATAGCCCATCCAGTACAGTAATTCCTTTCTTTGCCTGTTGATTGAGAGGCATGAGGGACCTAAAGTGGTCAGGTGGCAGTCTTAACTTCCAGTTCATTGGAATCATTGTTATGTTCCCTGGTGGAAGCACTCCTCCTTTTCATACTAAGACCTGTAGACCAGAAGAGCTTAAGGTTAAAGAGACAGGAAGCAAAAATTCCTAGTGGATCATGGGGTAATAGTGAGTAGTGGCACTCCCATTTCCACTTCTCAATTCTTGGACCTCTGATTCCTGGCTATGGGAGAAACAGCACCATAGTAGTGATGCTGACTTAGAGCCTACAAAGCCTCTTGAAGAACATTGCCCCAGCCTTGCATGGTACTGTCACCAAGTTGGCACCGTAATTGAGTCTTCAAAAGGCCTTTCCACTGTACTATAAATCCAGCTGCTTCAGGATGATGGGGAACATGGTAAGACCAATGAATTCCATGGGAATGTGCTCATTCCTGCACATCATTTGCTGTGAAGTGCATTCCTTGATCAGAAGTAATGCTGTGTGGCATAACATAGTGGTGGATAAGATATTTGGTAATTCCACAGATGGTAGTTTTGGAAGAAGCCTTGTATGCAGGGAAGGCAAACCCATATCTGGAGGATGTGCCCATTCCAGTTAGAAAAAATTACTGCCCCTTCCTTGATATAAGTAAGGAAATGTAATTAACCTGCCACCAAGTAGCAGGCTGGTTACTTTGGGGAATGGTGCCATATCAGAGACTGAATGTGTGTCTCTGCTGCTGGCAGATCAGGTAGTCATCAGTGACTGTAACCATGCCAACCTTGGTGAAAGGAAGTCCATGTTTTTGAGCCCATGTATAAACTCCACCTCTACCACCATGGTCTCTTTGTTCATGAGCCCAATTGGGCAATGACAGGAATGGCTGGGGAAAGAGGCTGAGTGCTAGCCACAGAGTGTGTGCTCTTATCCACTTGATTATTAAAATCTTCCTCTGTTGATATCACCCTCTGGTAAACATGCACCTGGGACACAAATACTTTAAGGTTTTTTTGCCCCTTCAGAAACTTCTAACCACATACCTCTTCCCCAGGGCTCTTTGTCACCAATTTTCCAATTCTGTTCCTTCCAAGTCCCTGACCATCCAGCCAATCCATTGGCAATTGTCCATAAATCACTGTACAAATGCAACTTTGGCCATTTCTCTTTCTAAGCAAAATGAACAACCAGGTACACTGCTTAAAGTTCTTCCCAGTGAGAAGATATGCCCTCACCACTGTCTTTCAGGGATGTCCCAGAAAGAAGCTGCAGTCCTCCAGCTGTCCACTTTTGCGTGGCACCTGCATATCATGCAGAATCATCTGTAAAGCATCCTCAGGTTTTCTTTTCCTCCATCAACTGATTGTAAGGAACTCCCCAAAAAGCTATAAACATGGGCTAGGAAAGAGAAGCTAATGTGGCAGGAGTGGTGAACATGGGCCTTTGGGCCACTTCATCATGTAACTTACTTGTGCCTTCAGGACTTCTTATCTCATATATACTACTTCCAGTTTATGATGGAGTGCTCCTGTGCTTGCCCAACTTTATGGTTTTGTGGGTCAGACAATACCCGGCTTATGATAGACAACTCATATCTCATGGTAATTTGGTGGCCCATGCTTAAACATTCAGTCATACTAAGACCCAGTAGCAGGCCAAAAGCTTTACTTAAAAGGATACTATTAATAGTTATCTGCAGAAGATGGCAGAGCTATGCTCCAAAATCCTAAGGGTCTGCATTGTGATTCACCTATAGGGGCCTGATAAAGGCTCCAGATGACATCTCTATTTGCCACTGACACTTCCAGCACAATTGGACCTGCTGGATCATATAGCCATGAATATAAAAATTTTATTTTCTGTTTTAATTTCAGTTCCAATGGATGGGGCTATCTTGCTTGCAGTTGTAGACACTTTCTGTTCCTTGGGATGGTCATTGCCCATCTTCATCTCCTTGTTAGTTGTCTTGGGTGAGTCCAATGAGTTGTAGAGTAGGTGTTGCAACTCTGCTAAGGTTCTAGGCTCAGCTGGCACATGGACAGCCCAAAGACTCAAGTTTCTTGGATGTATGCCTACAAACACCAGTACCAAGTATAAGTTTAAATAGAAGAGACAGATGTGTCATATGTAGGGAAGACATAATTGAGTCTGACTCTGTCAATCTCAGGAGCACAAAATCCAAAATAGGGCCCACTGGCAAGGGACCAAACTCTGGAGCTATCTGCACTGACCATAGGACCTGGGTGTCTCCAGAGCCCCCAGGAGCCCCACTATTTGAGGAGAAGAGATATCTTGACATGCACCACTGGAAACCTAGAAATTTCACCAAAATGGAAGGCTCCTGTATTTTTGTTAGCTTTATCTCCCATCATCTCTCACACAAATGCCTTACCAATAATCTAAAGTCATTGCTATGTCTTGCTCAGTAGGGACAATCAGCATGATATCATCCATATAATGGACAAATGTGATTTCTTATGGGAGGGGGAGACAATCAATTTCCCTGGAGACACTATTATGACATAGGGTTGGAGAGTTGATATACCCCTGATGCAAGACAGTGAAGGTATATTGCTGGTCTTGCCAGCTAAAAGCAAACTGTTTTTGATGGTCCTTACTAATGGCAATTGAGAAAAAAAGCATTTGCTTGATTGATTCCTGCACCTAAGGTACCAGGGAATGTGTTGATTTGCTCAAGCAATGATACAACATCTGGAACAACAGCTGCAATTGGAGTCACCACATGGTTAAGTTTATGATAATTTACTGTCATCCTACAAAATCCATCTGTTTTCTGCACAGGACAAAATGAGAGTTGAATAGGGATATGGTGGGAATCACCACCCATGCATTCTTCAAATCTTGATGGTGGCACTGATCTCTGCAATCCCTCCAGGAATCCAGTATTGTTTTGTTTGTTAATGATTGCTAGAGTCTTTTATTAACACTTAAGACTTGACACAGTATGTATTAGTCAGCCAAAGGGGTGCTAATGTGAAATACCAAAAATGGGTTGGTCTTTATAAAGGGTATTTATTTGGGGTAGAAGTCCACAGTTACCAGGCCATAAAGCGTTCAGTTTCTTCTCTCACCACAGTCCATTGTCACGTGTTAGAGCAAGACAGCTGCCAGC
>JAQZBX010008722.1:0-47577 GCA_029593785.1 Cabassous unicinctus | reverse complement strand
CTGCTTCTCAAAAGACTGCTTCTCCTGTTCTTTGCCTTGCCTTTTATATTCAATTCCCCACGCATCAGGGGGTGGGGCTCAACGCCCTACTGACTGACATGGCCCAGTCAATGCCCTAATCATAATTCAATCATGCCCAGATTAACAGATCAGATTACAGGCATGATCCAATTATATTTTTGGAATTCATAATTACATCAAATTCCCCAAGGGTTACACCACATATTACAGAAGCCTCACTGTGTTGTAGGTCTTAGATTCCTAGAACTGCTGTAACAAAGTACTACATACTGGGTGGCTTAAAACAACAAAGATGGATTATCTCACTGTTTTGGGAGGTAGAAATCCAAATCAAGGTGGCAGCAGGGCCATGCTCCCTCTGAAGTCTGTAGGGTTCTGGTGGTGGCTTGCCAGCAATCCATGGCATTCCTTGGCTGGTGGCATAACAGTCTCTGCCTCATCTCACAGCTGTCTTCTTTCTCTGTCTCCAACTACTTGTGTCCAAAATTTCCTCTCCTTCTTGGAGTCATATTGTATTAGGGCCCACCCCAATATTAAGTAACAACATCTTTAAAGATCCTATTTACAAATAGTATCACAATCAGAAGACAGGGGATTAGGACTTGAATATATCTTTTCGGGGACACAATTCAAGCCATGACAGTTAGCAAACACTGATCAATGACCACATGTGGCCTTCTCATCTGAGGCAACACCACAAGTCCATTATTGAAAAATCATGTAAGTTTGTTTTTTAGTTCTTCTTCTACAAAGTATAACTTGGTCCAGTATATGAGATTGCTTAATACTGGCACTTATTAATAGGAAACCACCAAGGCTTTAAAGCAAGAACTAGGGCTCTCAATCACAAAGACTATAAACCCTAAGTTATTAGGGAAAATCTGAGTGCTGCCAAATTATTATGGGGCAGCACTGTTTAGTTGATATTCTCAACCTTTCACCACAAAGCAGCCACAGTGATCATTTCAAAACCCAAATAAGATCTTTTAGGCCTCTTGCTTAAGTTTTACGGGCTTCCCAGTGCTCTTAGGATAAAGTTCAAAATGCTTAACACTACAAATGAGCCTCTGTGTAAAACAAACCCTATATTCTTCTCTACCTTTGTCCAACAAATACCCTTCTAATCTGCCTTACTCTCTGAGTTCCAGCCACATTAATCTCAGGCACAGTATATTTTCTTTAGTCACAGGTCATTTGTACATGCTCTTCCCTTTGCCTGGATAATACTTTCTCCCACCAGAAACCCCTTTACCTAGTTATTTCCTATTCTTCCTTCACAACTCAGCACAATCATCACTCCCTTCCTGAAACTCTTGCAGGACCAGAGTATTGTTCAAGTCTAGGGGCATTGTATCCTATGGGAATACTTCCTGGAGTCCTATCACTGACTTCCCCTTTTATATGGTCTAATTTATACTTTATAATCTTATGTATTTATTCGTTTAATTTTTTATAGAATTTATTGAAGTATTTCATTCATACATGAACATACATATGTAATAAATGTATAGTAAAAGTTGCGAACTTGCAAAACAAACATGCATATCATCATACAGGACTCCCATATGACACCCCAACATCAATACCTTGCATTGTTGTGAAGCATATGTTACAAACTATAAAAGAGCATCATCAAAAATTACTACAAACTATAGCCCATATCTTACATTTGATGTATTATTCCCCAACCCATCTGATTATTAACACCTTATATGAATATTAGTATTATGTATTTGTTATAGTTCATGAAAGAACATTCTCATGTTTGTTCTGTTAACCACAGTCCATCTTCCAATAAATGGTCATTTATTTGGCAATAAAGAACTATAAAACAACTAAACAATGGCTTCCATACTCTGCCAAGAAATCTTTGACAAGATCCTAACCTCATTATCAAGATAAATTTATATGAAAAATAGTGAATTAAATGTGAAACTTGGTAAAGATCTGAATGATGATCACAGCATTCTTCTTTTCCTAATTTAGGTTCATCGATTGACACAGATAAATGCACTTCGCTGGATTAATAAGTTGAAGGATGCAATTGTCCAATTTTTGAACACCAAGCAGAAAGCCAAATTTCATTCTTCATGGTTTTAGGAATATTTATCCAATGTATATGAATAAATTGAAATTTCAAGGAGGCAATCATTAATGTCATCATCATTTTGATATATTTTAAGCTTGCATAAGGAAAATCCAATTGTGGACATAGTAAATTGGTACTAAAACACATTTTAATTCTCTTGACTTTATAGACCTCTCAAAAGAGAATTTTCTTAAAAAATTTTAAAAGGGACAAAATGTCTTTTTCCCCCCCCAACTCACCCTCTTATTATTAAAAATATGGAACACTTCACGAATTTGCGTGCTATCCTTGTGCAGGGGCCATGCTAATCTTCTCTGTATCGTTCCAATTTTAATATATGTGCTGCCGAAGCAAGCACACAAAATGTCTATTGTAATGTACTGAAGGAAGGACTTCAAACAATACTTTCTTGTCATCATGGCTGAAAATCTTATTCAGAAGTTTGTGAGTAACCCATTTATCACTAATGTTTAGTTCTGCAAAAATATCCCTAAGATAGTTTTTTTTAGAGCTTACATTGGAAAGAATTGTTGTTTTAGTGTGCTAGGCTACTGGAAGCAATATACCAGAAATGGGTTGGTTTTTACAATGGGGATTTAATAGTTTACAAGCTCAGTTTTGAGGCTCAGAAAAATGTCCAAGTCAAGGTATCATCATGCAATGCTTTCTCCCTGAAGACTGGCTGCTGGCATTACTGGACTCTTCTATCACATGGCAAGGCACATGGCAACATCTGCTGGTCTCGCCCTTCTTTTCAGTTTTTGTTGTTTTCAGCTTCTGGCTTCAGCAGCTTTCTCTCTTCTCTCTTTGTATTCATCCCATTTATAAAGGACTCCATTAAGAGGATTAAGACCCACTCAGGGCGGTGCCTTAATTGTAGTAACCTAATCAAAATACCCTTAACTAAAATAACCTAATCAAAAGGTCCCACCCACAATATGTTCACACCCACCGGAATGGACCATCTTTAAGATCATGATTTTCTAGGGTGCATACAGTCTTAAACTATTGCAGTTACCTAAGATAACTTATATAAAATGACTTTGTAGAATTGGCATTCGTGTATTTTTAGCTATGGAGACAGATTGTTGATGTTAAAGAGACCTATGTTTTGCTCCATGAACCTCATTAATTTTCTGTTTCTGAGCTAGTTTATAATATGTTTGCATATGCTTTACAATATATGTTGCTATCTGATAAAACAAAGTCTTCTCTCATTACTCTTCTTTTACAAAGTGATTTTGGCTATTTTCATACTTGCAAAGGAAATTTAGAATCATTTTGCCAGTTTCCAAAAATGTAAACCTACTTACTCCAGCATGGAGAATTTAGTCTTTCTGATAAATTACTAATAAAATAAATTTAAAAATTCATAATCATTATAGCTAATGCTTACTGAGTACTTGCCAAGGGTCTGTCAATGATATAAGTGCTACATGTATAAACTCAGATTATATAACTGTTTATCTGGAAAACCAAAATAATCAACTGAAAACCTATTAATAATAAAATAATATACACAGTTAGAAAAGTGTGTAAAAATTAACATGCAAAAACCAATAGCTTTATTATATTCTTGTTAAATGATAACTAGAAAATATAATGGAATGAAAAACAGTCATAATGTCAAAAAATATTAAATTCCCAAGATAATAAGAAAAATTATGGAACTTTATGACAAAAACTATAATACTCCACTTAGTAAAATCAAAGAATATGTGATGAAATAAAGAGGCAGCCCATGCTCTTAGAACATTACAAATATTGCAAAGGTATTATTTTTTAAATCTAACCTATAAATGTAATGCAATTCTAATCAGAATCTCCATAAGCATTTCTTGGAATGGGTCATATTGATTCTAATATTTGTCTGGGAGAATACACATTCTTCCTAAGAAAATTCTGAAACAGTGTAATTAGGAGATACTAGCCCTACTGGATATTTAAAAGAATTATAAGATTTCAGTACTTATTAGATTTTGGTATCACTAGCTCACAAATGATAAATCAATGGATCAGAATACAAAAACAATAGACCCAAATATATGCAAATATTTGGTTCCTGAAAAAGGCATTAGGGAAATGATGTATTATTTAATAATAGTATTGGATAAATATTGGCCATTTGGAAAAATTAGGCTTTTTCATCAATCAATTCTTACATCAAGATAACTTCTATAATTATCAAATATACAAATGCAAAAAAGAAAAAAGGAAAAGCAAACATACTACAGAAAGGTGGTGTAGCAATTTGGTATTATTTATGAATTCCAAAAATAGATATTAGATTATGTTTGTAAACTGGTCTGTTCCTCTGGGTGTATTAGATTGTATTAACTGCAGAGGTTTCACTTTTACTTGATTAAATTATGTTTAGGGCTTTGATTGGGCCACATCAGTAGAACATTGAGTACCCACACCCTTGGTGGGTGGGGACTCACAATGAAAACAACAAGGCAGAGGAGTTAGTTGGAGTTTTGATCCTGGAGCCTGGGAAGCCAGCACACGGAGAAGCAGATACACGAGAAGGCTCCGTTATACACGGCAGAGGCTTTGGGAAGAGAGACAAGCCGTTAGCCTGACAGTTCACAGCTGGCCTTGTGGAGAGAGCAGAGCAGCTGAGCCCAGAGAAAAACAAACCCTGGGAGAGAGACAAGACTTGTCCTGGCCTGAGACTGAATTTGGAAGAAGCTGGGACCACGGAGCCTTGGGAGGAAGAGGAAGATTGAATCCTCACAGACATCGCCCGCCATCTTGTGCCAAAATGTGGCAACAGACTCTGTGTGAGAAAGTACCTCTTATTGTACCTTGAGTTGGGCTCTTTAGGGCCTTGTGACTGTAAGCTTCTACCCCAAATAAGTATCCTTTAGAAAAGCCAACAGATTTCTGTTACTTTGCATCAGCACCCCTTTGGCTGATACAGGTGGGTAAACATTTTTATAATCTAAGAATGCAGAAAGCTTTTCTAAGCATGACATGAAACCCAGAAACCATGAAAACAAAAATACATAAATTTGACTTCATAAAAATCATAATTTCTGAAGGGAAGAAAACATTATAAACAAACACAAGCAAATAGTGACAACTAGTGAAAAACTATGTAAAATGTGTGTAGAATGAGCCCATCTAGGTAAATTTAAATAAATATGTCTAGGGAGGTGTCTGAAAAAAATTTGCTGTGAAAGGTTGATGTTAGTTGTCTCTGAACTTATTAACATGAACACAAAACTTTATTATAAGTGCAAAATTGCTATTCAGAAATTACATGATAAGTGTAATATTTCAAATCAGTGGGGAAAAGATGTAACCGACAAATAGAATTGGAACAAACGGCTAATAATTTGGAAAAAATAAAGGTATATCCTAATTTCACACCTTCATATATTCCACATAGATTAACTATTTTTGATGTAAAAAAGAAACCATAAAATGTCCATCTTATCTTGGGGATGGCAAAGGCTTTGTAAAATGATGAAAGGAAAAACCAATTGCATTAGTCAGCCAAAGGGGTGCTGATGCAAAGTACCTGAAATCTGTTGACTTTTATAAAGGGTATTTATTTGGTGTAAAAGCTTACAGTTCGAAGGCCCTAAAGAGTCCAACTCAAGGTTGGTTTCTCACCAAAGTCAGTTGCCACATGTTGAAGCAAGATGGTTGCTGATCTCCGTGAGGGTTCAGCCTTCCTCTCTCTCAGCTACAGGCTGGCATTGGGCTTGTTTCTTTCCATCATCTCTCCCTGGGGCTCCAAGATCAAAGTTCTCTCCTCTGCCGTGTCTATGGAGCTCTCTCTCTTCCTGTTCATCTTCCTCTGTGTCTTCTTGAGTGAGTGCCCGTTTGTTTCAGGCTACCAAGGGGACAGGGACTTAACCAGAGTTACACCCTACTGACATGGTTGAATCAAAGCCCTAATCTTAACATAATTTAATCAAAGACATCTCAGCTGAATCTAATACGATCAAAGAGTATCATGCCCAGAGGAACAGACCAATTTACAAACATAATCCTTATCTTTTTGGGCATCCATAAATCTCAAACTGCCACACCAATAAAGGAAAAGTTAATAGATTTTGTTTATATAAAACATTTT
Source organism: Cabassous unicinctus (assembly GCA_029593785.1). NCBI lineage: Eukaryota > Metazoa > Chordata > Mammalia > Cingulata > Chlamyphoridae > Cabassous > Cabassous unicinctus. The sequence continues at coordinate 41,380 of JAQZBX010008722.1, read as the reverse complement.
AAACATCTCTATATTAAATAACACTAGAGGCACCATAAACAAAACTGAAAGACAGCAAATTAGGAAAAAGTATTTGCTCTATGTGCAATAGACTGATATGATAATAAGCCAATATAATAACGACAATAATCTTATGGAAAATGTGGACAAAGGACATGAATAGGCAAAACCCAAAGATAAAATTAAGTGACCAATAAGCCCATGAAGTAAATATGCAATCTCACTAATAAATAAAAAAAGAAGTTCAAATATCAATAACATATTGCTCTTTGCTTATTAATTAGAAAAACAGTAAAAAAAAAAAATGATAGCATCCAGTGTGAACAAGTTGTAGCAAAACACTCCTATGTATTGTTAGTAGAAATGCGAATTGATAAAACATCTCTAGGGAAAAGTTAACAATTTGTATTATTAAAATTGTGCATATCCTTTGACTTAGGACACATTTTCTGAATCCAAATGTGTATGAAACAATTTATCTTAAAGCAATAATCACAGATATGCAGATATTGTAATGCTAATGCAGTCTTTAAAAACAAAATTGGAAACATGCCAAAAGTTCAACAATGTGGGATTGATGGAGTAAATTATGACATAACTACACCATGGGATACTTTTGGTTATTATGATGTTGTAGAAGAGTATTGATTGTCATTAAGGTAACAAAGAAAAATGATGATATGTGAGGAGAGGAGTGGATAAGGAGGAGGGGAGTGGGTAAAAATATAAATTAATGCATTGGGAATGTTGACAATTATCTTTGGTGTCAAGTAATTGAATCTGGTACAACCTGAGAGTGAGGTTCTAGTCCAAAGAGAAGGGTAAAAATGGGGAGAAAAATGAAAGGAACTGCTGCCCTTCCTAAGTTGATCAGGTGGCTAACCCCAATGGAAAAACTTATTCCAGTTTTATAAAACTGGCCGCAGCCTGAGCTCTACTGCTTTCAAGTCTCTGGAGACTCTACATTACATGAGTGAATGCAATTGGTCAGTGTGCACAATCCTGTTGATTGTTAAGCAGTATATATGCAATGCAGAGGTTTTGTGTTTAAGCCTCACCTGGAGCTACTTTCTCAAAAAGGCAGTAAAACTTAGGTTAGAGAAGGGATTTTGCATCTAAACAGATCTTGGTTTCAATCCTGTCCTTGCCACTTACTATGTGACTTTCTGCAAGTTACTTAACCTCATTAAGCCTCTGTTTCCTTGGGGAATATAACAGAACCTATTTAAGAGAATGGCTATGAAGATTAATTGATTAATACATATAATGTCTAGTGACTGTAGATTTTTTTGCTAAAACCCCTTTTCAAGATAAAGAAAAAAGTGCTCTGAACTAAGGGCCAGTATTTGCCCTTCTCAAAGAAACTGTAAGACCAAATCCTCCTTGTTTTGATCAAATTGTTCTTTTTACAGAGATCAATTTATGAGACCCATCAAATTACTCTTTATACCTATAATGCCAGCCTCATCATCCATACCCTATAGAAACAATATGCTTTGCCCTTCCTTCCCTTTGACTCTGCTTCCTTCCCTGAAGCCCTCTGGAAATTTTTCTCCACAACTAATTCTACCTTTTATCCTCCACTTCTTCATCTGAATGGTTGGTCACTCTACCTCCTCTTCTCAAGGGAAATCTGAATCTCCCCTCAAGACTCTGTTTCCTTTGATGTACTCTCATATGGAAGCTTTTTTATATTTTCAGCACTCTCATACCTCAGGGTGAAAGGAATAGTATTTGCCTTGATTTCTATTCCCACTTCTAGACTTATTTCTTCACACTCTTGTGAAAAGCAAGCAGGCAATCAAAATTTGTTCTCACTCCTTCAAAGCTTATGTAATTTGACAGCACTGTCATCTACCAATCCCCCACTTACTCCACTTAACTTATTAAAGATTTTGGCAGAAACTGTGTACTCTAAATCTTGCCATCATTTTGGATAAGTTCATAGCAACATGTATGACCATTTAACACTCTGACTTCTGAGTTTCTTGACCTCCCTTCATCTCCAGACCTTACCCTCCACTCTACCTCTGCCACATACTACCATGGTCCCACTCTGGATTTTGTCATCATCCATAATTACTCTAATTCCAAAATTAGATTACAAAACTACAACACTGATTCAAGCTGCCACTTTGAGACCACAATCTTCTCTCCTTCCAGCTTGCAAACAAGAACACGATTGTTCTTTGAACTCAACAGAGCATTTGGTCCTTTGATCCCTCTTCTCTACCCCAATTCATCACTTCCTTCCTTTCTTCATTTCCCTCTATGTTAAACTTAAAATACATTCGAATAACACTCTTGCTAATATCCTAAACTTCCTTGCCTTTCTATCTTTTTTGTTTCACCCTCTCATAAACACTGTTTTGAATAAAGCCAATGTTTTCTTTCTTACCTATTACTTCAGTAGTCCAACCTTGCTGGAAAATGTCCTATAACAGAGTAGATGTGTCTTATTGTAAATTCCCGATCACCAATCTCAAATGGGTCCTCAAACATTGCCCAGGAATCCTATTAAGTTTCATTGGTCAACTTACTCTATCACTCACCATAAGCATTGTTTGAATCATTCAGCAAGTAATATTGTCTTTTATTTTGCAGAGAAAACAGAAGACATCACTCTTGAATTTCTAATAATAAAAGTTCAAAACTACACATATCTGCATCCATCCTCCCATCATTCTCTCTGGTCACCTGAGAATTGTTTTCTTAAACCTAAGTACATTCTATCTGTGCCTTAGATGCTATCACTTTTCCTCACTTTCACTACTGATCACCTCTTCTCTCTCTCACCTTACCAATTTATCCCTCCCAGTGGAATCATTCCATCAACTTTAAAATGTGCTCAAGTCACTTCCATGAAAAGTAACAACATAATGACAATGAAAAAATACACCAACATCCGTCTACTCAACTAATCCCTATACTACTAACCCATCTTATTCTCTCCCTTCACAACCAATCTTTTAAAAGAGTTGTGTGATCCTCATTTCCCACTGACTTTGTACTTACTCCTATTTGACTTTTACCCTCATTATTCTTCTGAAATGTGCTTATTGATCTACAGACTTTTTTTTCTATATAAAGGAAATTAACTCTGTGCATGATTTGAGTTTCAAGTATGTTTCCTCATTCTGACATTTTTCTTTTGTTTTGCTTATGGTGGTAGTTGTTTCACAGATTTTTAAAAATTCTGTGTAATCAACTTTATCAATCTTTTCTGTTATGGCAGCTGGGGTTTGTGTCATACTTAGAAAATCCATTTCTTCTTTGATATTTAAAAAAAAAATCTGTGGAGGGATTATGGGAAGATGGCAGAGTGGGGACCTCCAGGACTCAGTTTTTTTCACCAGAACAGTTATTAAACAGGCAAGACCTGTCTGAAACATTTGTTTCAGAGTGAGAGGAAAACTATAGAGCATCCAGCACCCTGCAGCCTTGCCCCGGAAAAGGCTGTAGCAGGGGAGATGAAAGGACACTATGCTTCCTGAGGGCTGCAGGGTACAGTTCGTTGAAGGGCTACACTTGCTGGGCAGGCCAGAAAGCTCAGCTTTGGGGTGCTGTGGAAGAAGTTCTTGGCGCCCTTCCTGATTCACTCCCCAGGGAACTTTGTAGCTGGTCTGCATCCCCTTCATGGGTCTCTGCTGTTGTTTCAGCTGTAAAAGGCTGACTTGTAAAATCTTCTCCAGTGTGCCCCTCCTCCCAGAATGTGCCCTTGAGGTAAAAGCAACTAAAGACAATGAAAGGAATGTAAGAAAGTACAAGGCAGACATCTGGGGCAAAGGCTTGCATACTTCAAACACCCAGGAGATGGAGGTCTGTCTCCTGAGAAACCGAGGGGACAACCAAACTTCTGGAAACAGGGGAACCCCAAAACAACTAACAAGCACAAGCCCTGGACAAGACACAAGCCCAAAAAAGACAGGGAAAACACTGCACATTGCATTCAACTTGGGCAGACCTTCCTGATAGGTGGGCTTTAGCTCAAGTAAATCTGCATCTTATCATCAGCTGGTTACAACATCAAGAAACAGACACCTCAGAGAATAAAATCCTAGAGTTTTACATTTTAAAATATTAAAATGTACCATATGCAATAAAAGAGTACAAGACAAACAAAGATACAGGAAATGATGATCCATCCAAAGGAAGAGGATAAAAATCTACAAAACACCAATGAAGATGAGAATGTGGACATGCCAAACAAAGCCCTTTAAAAAATGATCTTAAAAGTGTTCAAAGTGATAAAGAAAAATACAGAGAAATAACTAAAGGATATCAGGAAAACAATGAATGAACAATATGAGAATCTAAGTAAAGAGATAGAAATTTTAAAAAGGAACCAAACAAAACTACTGGAGTTGAAGACCACAATGAAGAACTGCTGGAGTTGAAGAGCACAAACTGATTTGAAAATTTCCCAGGCAGTTTCAACAACAGAATGGAGCTGGCAGAAAAAAGATCAGGGAACTTGAAGACAAGATGCTTAAAATGAGTCAGGATGAGGAACAGAAAGAAAACAATAATTATAAAAAGTGAAAATAGTTTAAGACAACTCAGATAAACCATCAAGCATGCCAATATATGCATTATGGAAGTCCCAGAAGGAGAAGAAAGATAGAAAGGGGCAGAAGGAATATTCTAAGAAATAATGACAGAGAACTTCCAACATTTAGCAAAGGACATGAATATGCATATCTAAGAAGCCCAGAGAATACCAAACAGGATAAACACGAAGAAAAATACATCCCATCATATGTTGATCACACTATTGAATGCAAAAGACTAGGAAAGGATGCTGAAAGCTGCAAAAGAGAAGCAATGTGTTATGTACACGGGGGTCCTACTTAGATAGTGTGCTTTTTTGTCACATCAGAAACATGGAGGCAAGAAGGCAGTGGCTTGAAATACTTAAAGAGCAGAAAGACAACAACTACCAACCAAGAATTTTACATCTGGTGAGACTTCTTTCAAAAATGAGGGAGAGATTAATACATTCCCAGATAGACAAAAGCTGTGGGAGACCTGCCCTACAAACAATGCTAAAGGGAGTTCTTCAGACTTAAAGGAAAGAACACTAGGCAGTGGCTCAAAGTGGCAGAAGAAATAAAACCTCAGGTAAAGGTAATCATTTGGGTAATTATAAATGTATTATTGTAGCATATTATGTGGTATGTAACTCCAAGTCTTACTTCCTACAAGTTCTAAAATGCAAATGCTTAAAAAGTAATGTTAAATTTATGGTTTTGGACATGCAATGTACAAAGATATAAGTGGTAACAAGAGCAAAAACAGGGTGGGGGGACAGAAGGGTATAGGAAAAGTAAATATGTATGCTATTGAAGTCACGTTGGAATCAAACCAAATATAATTATTATATATTTAGGATGTTAACCTTTAACTCCATGGTAATCACAAGGTAAATAGATGAAAAATATATCCAGATAGAAAAGAGAACACACTTAATACGGTACAACACAAAAAATCAAATAAATACAAAAAACGGCCTTAACAGAAGACATACAAAGGCTGAATAGTAAATGGCAGAAGAAAATCCTGTATTATAAGTAGTGACCTTAAATATAAATGGATTAAATTCTCCAGAAAAAGGCAGAGACTGACAGAATAGATTAAAAAGCATGACCCTACCTTATGCTGTCTGCAAGAGACCCACCTTAGAGTCAAAGATACAAGTATGCTGAGAGTGAAAGGATGGAAGAAAAAATATATACCATGCAAGTAGTAACCAAAAGAGAGCTTGGATGGCTATAATAATATTGGATAAAATACACTTTAAGTCAAAAACAGTTATGAGGGACAAAAGTGGTCATTACATACTGATAAAGGGGACAATTCAGCAGGAAGATGTAACATAAATATATATGCACCTAACAGCAGAGCCGCAAAATATATGAAACAAATACTGACAGATTTGTAGTGAGAAGCTGATGGTTCTATATTAAGAGTAGGCCATTTTAGCATACCAATCTTGATAATGGATAGAACATCTAGTCAGAAGATCAATAAGTATAGGACTTGAATATACTAAGTCCTACTAAACCTACTAGACCTAACAGTCATATATAGAACAGTGTACCCAATGGAAACAGAATACCCATTCTCTGCAAGTGCATATGGCTCATTCTCCAGGATAGATCATATATTGGGTCACAAAACAAGTCACAATAAATTTAAAAATACTGAAATCATACAATGTATATTCTCTGAGCACAGAAGAATGAAGCTAGAAATGAATAACAGAGTGAGAAAGGGAGAATTTGCAAACATGTGGAAAGTAAGCAACATACTCTTAAATAAACAAAGGGTTATAGAGAAAATCAGAAGTGAAATTAGAAAATATCTCAAGGCAAATGAAAATGAAATGAAAATACAACATACCATAACATGGGATACAGCAAAGGCAATGCTGAGAGGGAAATTTATAGCCCTAAATGGTCACACTAAAAAAGAAGAAAGACTTCAATTCAGAGACCTAACCTCAAAACTGAAAGACTAGGTAAAAGAGAGCTAATTAAACCCAAAGGGAGCAGAAAGAAGGAAATAACAAAGATTAGAGCAGAGGTAAGTGAAATAGAAAACGAACAAACAAACAAAAAAAAAGAGAGACTCAACAAAACCAAAAGTTGGTTCTTTAAAAAGATCAATAAAATTGCCAAATCTTTAGCTAGACTGACAAAGAAAAAAAGAGAAAAGATACAAATAACGGCAATCAGAAATGGAAAGGAGGACATTCCTACCAACTCTGCTAAAATAAAGAAGGTATATAAGTGGATACCATGAACAACTGTTTGCCAATAACATAGATAGCCTAGATGAAATGGACATATTCTTAGAAACACACAAACTACCTACATTGACTGAAGAGGAAATTGAAGATCCCAACAAACCAATTACTAGTAAAGAGGTTGAATCAGTCACCAAAAACCTCCCAACAAAGAAAAGCCAAGGACCACATTGCTTCAAAGGGGAATTCTACCAAACATTCCAAGAAGATTTAGCTTGAATTCAGCTCAAACTCTTCCAAAAAAAATTAAAGAGGAGGGAACATTACCTGACTAATTCTACAAGGCCAATGTCACCCTCATCCCAAAGCTGGATAAAGATAGCATAAGAAAAGAAAACTACAGACCGATATCTCTTATGAGTATAGATGCAAAAATCATCAACAAAATACTAGCAAACTGTATATAACAGGATATTAAAAGAATTATACACCATGATGAAGTGGATTTATTACTGGTATGCAAGGTTGTTTCAACATACAAAATCGATTAACAGAATGAAGCAAGAAAACCACATAATCATTTTAATTGATGCAGAAAAGGCGTTTGACAAAGTACAGCAAACTTTCTTGATGTTAACACTTAGAACACTAGGAACAGAAAGAAACTTCCTCAACATGATAAAGGGCATATATGAAGAGCCCACTGCTAACAACCTACTTAATAGTGAAAGCTAAAAGCTTTCCTTCTAAAATCAGGAACAAGAAAAAGATGTCTACTGTCACCACAGTTATTGAACATTGTACTGGAATTCAGAGCAATTAGGCAAGAAAAAGAAATAAAAGGCATCCATATTGGAAAGGAAGAAGTAAGACTTTCTCTGTTTTCAGGTGATATGATCCTATATACAGAAAATCCTGAAAAATCCATATAAAGTTCAAAGAACAATAAATGTATTCAGCAAAGTGATAAGGTAGAAGATCAACACCCCAAAATCAGTAGTGCTTCTATACACAACAATGAACAATTAGAAGAAATCCAGAAAATATTCCATTCATAATAGCAATTAAAAGAATAAAATATATAGGGATAAATCTAATCAAGGATGTAAAGTACTTGCATACACAGAAAATTAAAAATCATTGTTAAAAGAAATTAAAGAAGACCTAAATAAATGGCAGTATATTCTATGTTCATGGATTGGAAGACTAATTATCATTAAGGTGTCAATACTAACCAAAGCAATTTATAGATTCAAAGAATCCCATTCAAAATTCCAACAACCTTCTTTGCAGAAATGGAAAAGCTGATCATTACATTTATATGGAATGATAAGGGGCCCCAAATAGCTGAAGCTATCTTGAAAAAGAAGAATGAATTTGGTGGTCTCACACTTCCTGACCCTAAAACTTATTACAATGCTACAGTAATCAAAACAGCATAGAACTGGCACAAGGACAAACATATAGACCAGTGGAATAGAATTGAGAGCACAGAAATCAAACCTCATGTTTATGGCCAATTAATTTTTGTCAGGGGGACAAAGGCCACTCAATTGGAAAATAGTCTCTTCAACAAATAATGCTGAAGGACCCCTGCCTCATGCCATATTCAAAAATCAACTCAAAATGGATCAAAGACCTAAATATAAGACCTAGAATATCAAACTACTAAAAGAAAATGTAAGGAAGCATTTTCAGGATCTTGTATTAGGCAATGGTTTCTTAGACTTTACACCCAAAGCACAAGCAACAACAACAACAAAAAATAGGTAAATGGGACCTCATCAAAATTTAAAATTTTGTTTCTAGAAGGACTTTATCATGAAAGTAAAAAGATAACCTACACAATGGGGGAAGATATTTGGAAACCACATATCTGATAAAGGATTAATATCCAGAATATATAAAGAAATCCTTCAACTTAACAACAAAAAGACAAACAACCCAATTAAAAAATGTCAAAAGATTTTAACAGACATCTCTCCAAAGACGGTATACAAATGGCCAGAAAGCACATGAAAAGATCCTCAACATCCTTAGTCATCAGGGAAATGCAAATGAAAACCACAATGAGATGCCATTTCACACTCATTAGAATGGCTGCTAATAAAAAAAAGAGGGGGAAATAAAAAATCCTGCGGGAGTTCTCCACCACTTCTGCTACCCTCCAAACAATTTGAAGCCAGTTCTTCAGACAGAAATGAAAGGACACTCAAAGCGAAAACCAAGGCTGACAGCTCACAGAAAATCTCCCTGACAACAAAACGATGCACATTCCCCAACCTCCAACTCTCTGCCAAAGTCACCTAGATGAGCCTACCCACCACGAGGAGGGAAAAAACATCTAGAGGCTGGACAAGGACACAAAACCCAATTCGGCTATTCGCCAGATATCAGGGAGAGTGACTCATAAGGGTCAAGAGCTGTATGATCCAGTCCGAGGGAACAGCTGTCCATCTCGATGCACCCATGAGCCCATCCTCCAAATTTGAAGAGCAAAAAATGGAAGACCTGGATAGAGAAATAGGCAAATACAAGACTTTTGTGTGTGATGATCAACACCCTCTGTTTGGAAAAATATTTTTTATTGAAGTGTACTATTCATGCCAGAACTTACCGCAAAATTATATGTGTAGTGAATGCTGGGACTTTCCAAATAAACATGTGTAGCATCGAACAAGTGCCCCATACAGGAGCCTCCACCAACTCCTGGGTTTGTGGTGAAATTGTTGTTCAAATCTAGGCAAGAGCATCTTGAAACTCTAACTACTGCCTGTAGACGCTCTCTCCAATCCTCTGTATTTCTCCCAAACAACACGACTTTTTCTACAAATCCATTTCATAGAGACTTAATAATAAAGAAGTCAACTAAGAAAAAAAAAAAAAAAAGGAAATACATAGTGTTGGAGAAGATGTGGAAAAATAGGAACATCCATTCATTGCTGGCTGGTGGCAATGTAATATGATACAGCCACTGTGGAAGACAGTTCGGCATTTCCCCAGAAAGCTAACTATAGAATTCTCATATAACCCGGCAATCCCTCTACTAGGTATAAACTAGAAGTATTGAAAGTAGGGATTGGAATAGATATTTGCACACCGATGTTCATAACGGCATTATTCACAATTGCCAAAAGATGGAAGCAACCTGTGTCCACCTAATGATGAACAGATAAATAAAATATGGTGGGATATTACTCAGCTGTAAAAAGTAATGAAATCCTGATACATGCAACAACATGGATGAACCTTGAAGACATCATGTTGAATGAAATAAACCAGATGCAAAAGGACAAATATTGTATAATCTCACTAATATGAAATAATTTGCACATGCAAACTCAGAGTCAGAATCTAGAATAAAAGTTACCAGGGCATGGGTTGTGGATAAGGAAGTTAAGGCTTAAAATATACAATGTTCTTATTTGGAATGATGGAAATCTTTTGGTAGTAGATGATGGTAATGGTAGCACAACATTGTGAATGCAATTAACAACACTGAAATATACATCTGAATATGATTAAATGGGAATAATGTTAGATTGTATATATGGTAACAGAATAAAAATTAAAAATAATCCATGGAACTACACTACAGAAATAGAGAACCCTAAATTAAACCATGGACTATAATTAATAGTACAATTATTGAAATGTGTTATCAGCAACTGTAACAAATGTTCCACAGAAATGCAAGATGTTAATAATAGGGTTTTATATGGGAATTTTGTATTTTATGCATAATCATTCTGTCAATCCACATCTTCTCTAATAAAGGAAAAAATATCATGGTTTGGTTTTCTCCCTGGCTTTCTAGCATTTTGAGAATTTTTTATATCTTGAATTAACACTTTTGTCTTTTTTGATGGAGAGAAAGGGTTGGAAAAATGGTGAATGAGTATAGTCTGTCCATTCAATTATATAGAATTCCCATTGTTAAATAAGCACCTACTGTTTTCACGATTTTTATTGTGAATATTTTTACATCTCTAAATAACTTTTGTGCAAATTCTTAGACATATAAAGAATTGAAATAAGTTCTGAAAAAAGTCCAAAATGTAGTATAAAAAATATCCTATGGTCCTATAGTAGTATTATAATCTGTACTAGATATAATTGACAAGTAATCTTTTGATCAGCATCCCAAAGAATAAGTGAGAAGTCTTATCATATCAGGACCCCATGTGGCAGTTTGATGACATACTGTATATCCAAAAAAATTGCTTGTCTTATAGCGAAATCTTAAGTAAATAGCCTTTGAAAAGTAACATTAATCCAAATGGAGTTTTACTAAGTCATCAAATTATAACTTTTCAGTAAGGTATCATGAGAAGGTACTTGTTTTAGTTTCCTAGGCTGCTTAAAGCAAATACCATGAAATGGTTTTGGCTTAAAAAAGGGGGAATTTATTCACACACAGAGCCACAGAAGATGTCCAAATCTAGGCATCATCAAGGTGATGCTTTCTTAAGGAAGACCAGCTGTTGGTGATCCTTCGCTCCTCTGCCACATGGCAAGACACATGGCAGCATCTGCTAGTCTCTTCTCTTTCAGGTTTTGCTTCCCTGGCTTTCTCTTTTTCTGAATTTCATTCTTTTATAAAGAGGATTAAGTCCTAGTCTCATTGAGATGGGTCAAACCTTAATTGAATTATTCTCATCAAAAGATCCTACTTACAATGGGTCTATACCTACAGGAATGAGTTAGATTTAAGAACATGTTTTTCTGAGGTACATACAGTTTCAAACCACTACAGTACTTGAGGCTAGAAAGTCAATTTTGAGGAATACATCTCACTTTTCCCTATCTGACATGATCACCCACTTTTGTCTTTCTTGCTTGGTGCCTTAGTATGTTCTCTCTGCCCTTCAGGACATATGAGCATGAGTGTCTCTTCAGAAATTTTTTTGATGACTGATGTCTTTCCACTCTTCCCCATACAGGTTTAACCTGTGGTTAAACAACAGCTTTAATTTGAGTGGTATCCGTCATTGCCAGTGCAAATATTTTGCTGAAATTGCCTGCGTAGCCAATGCATATGTTTCCTGATGGCTATATCTGAATTCATACTGTTAGGCTAGCAAGAAAAAACAAGTTAAGTTGTACCTCCTAAAAGGAGAAGCTTCCTTCAAGGGGCCAGCTGTCACTACAGAGGAGAAAAGAAATGTTTGGGAACAAATGTCTTGACCTAGCTATAAATACCTGCATGTGGGGAAAACCAAACCAAACCAAACCAAACCAAACCACAAAACTGCCTCTATTAGATTAATGTGAAATATAAAGTTTAAATTCTTTCCAAACTATTTTTCATTATGGAATTATTTATTTCCCCCGGCCCCCTTGCCACTTGTGCTGGCTGTCTCCTTTCTGTGTCCTTTCCGAGCGAGTTTTCTGTCTGCTTGTCTTCCTTTGTTGCCTCATCTTGCTGCACCAGCTCTCTGCCGGTATGGGCCAACTTGCCCTCACCAGGAAGCCCTGGGAACCCAAGCCAAGGCCTCCCATATGGTATACGGGAGCCCAACCACTTGAGCCACATCTGCTTCCTTCATAATGGAATTTTAATGTGCGAATATTTATTGTAATAAATTAGTTAAGAATTAGATATATATTTTTTCCTACATGGAACAGATTTTTATTTTACTATGACTTAGTAACTAAAAGGGATGAGTCTTTGCCCTTATGATTTTAGAGATTTTTAAATTTTATAAACTTCAGAAATTAATCTACATCTTTACTATACAAAACTGTTTTTAAGAGTTAATAGAGTAACAGTACCTCCTATAGTACTTTGCACAATATTTAAGAAGTACAGGGATATCTATACTAAATTGTATATTCGATAAAATTCTTGACCAAAACTTCAAAACCAGAGACGGAAGTTATACGGATTTTGGAACTACTAAAACTATGAAATATCAGTAAAGTAATGCCCAATATGACTTCAAATTAAATTCATTAAATATTTATTTAGAACTTGTTCTACGCACAGCACTGTGCTAGGCTCCACCAAGATAAAGGGATAGTGGGCATATACTGAAGCAAACAGAGGTGAACGGCAAGCCTAGAGAATTTGGTCAGAGGTCCGGCCCCACCACAGGTAAGACCCAAGGGGCGATGGAGAAACTCAGGAAAGTGGGCAGCGCTTCTGGCCTCTCTCAGGATCCGCTTTGGGCTCAGGGGCCCCGCTTTCCCCGCATTTCCGGGGTCGCTGTCCAGGATAGGAGAAGGGTGCAGGAATAAAACTGTACGCTTGCGCCGCGCTCGTTTCGACTCTGGTGGTCAAGCCGTACTGGGGACTGAGATAGGGACTGCGTCGAGTCGAGAGTCAAGATATCTTACCACCAGACGCCCCAAGAGTAATTATTCTAGGGGCAATTTCCCTCCTCGGGCTATTGTGTCGTTGTTTATCAGCCTCGGGGAGGGCGTTAGGACAAACAGAACACCCCTCCCAGGACAAATCAGGTCCTCGGTCAGTGCGGGAGCCCCTGGGGTGGGAGCTGCTGTGTTCTCTGCACTGAAGCTGCGGACGCCATAGGACTTGGGAGTCGGCTTCCGGAGAAAAGCAGCCCTTAAAGCTTGAGATCCCAACTGTTAAAGCTCGGTTCCCAGGCCAGGTTCGGAAATCCGCCCGGGACATCCCAGGGCCCCGCACCCTACGGCTCCCTCGCGCGTCAACTCTGCGGCACGCGGACTGCGAGCCCGAGCCCGGCGTCTTGACAGCTGCCCACGCGTCGGAGCAGCGCGAGGGAGCTGTGCTTTAAAGTCCGCGCGGCCGGCCCCGCCTCTCGCGCGCCGCAATTGGCTCCAGGTGAGGTAGCGTTGGTCTGCTAGGTGGCGGGAGGGCGGGGCTGCGCGTGCGATTCCCCACGCCTCTCCGCAGCGGCCGCGACTGGGGCGGGACTGACTGCCGAGGGTGGGTGGTTGGGTGTGCGGGGTTGGCGGGTACGCGCGCGCGCGCGCCGGCCGCTGAGGTCCCTTGGGAAGTCAGGGAGCTCCCGACACCAACCCGCACGCGCCGTCCGGCGGCGCGCGCAAGACCGAAGGTGTTGAGGCGTTTGTGGTGTTCCGGGGCCAAGCTCGAGCGGGCTGTCTCTGGTTGCTCGTCCCCCGCCGTCCTCCACATTCTCCCTCCCTCCTCGTTCCATCCCTACGTTGCTCCCGCGCCCCTACGGGCACGCACCGAGCGAGAGCCCCGGGGGGCAGGGGTGGGGGCTAAAGGAGTCGTACGAGACAAAGGGGGCGCGGGGCTCAGCTCGCCATGGCCGCTCGGAGCCTGGGCGGCCTGAGTGGGAGCCGCGGCGGCTGCAAGAAGAACCTGAGCGCCCGCAATGCTGCGGTGGAGAGGAGGAACCTGATCACTGTGTGCAGGTACGGCGCTGTAACCAGCCGGGCGCGAGCGGAGGGGGCCGCCGACTCGGCGGGGGGTGGGCGCGCGAGCCCCTCAGAGGTGTGGACCTGGCGCCCCCGCCGCGACGCGCGTGTCCTTGGGCCGCCAGCGCCCTGGAGACGGGTGCGGGTGATGTTCGCCTGGGCTCTGAGTACCGCCGAGGCCCCAGACTTTCCGTCAGTTGCAGTGCTGAAGGCAGTCGAGGGTAGGGCTTGGGGCGGGGCTGGGGGAGGATTTGTTTTGAATATTTGTTTTGAATGTGCAATTTAGTGTCGGAGTAAAAGCGGACGGCAAGGAGGAAGAGCTTTTCGCTTAGTGCACATTAAGCTGTCAGCCAGTAGTGTAATTTTCAGTAAAGTAATCGTTATTGTGATTGTTTACTGTGTTGCCCCCGAATCTGAGTGCAAAATTTTGTTTGGGAAGATGTGTGTGTGTATGTGTGTGTGTGTGTGTGTGTGTGTGTATTCACTCATTTCATCCCACACATATTAGTTGAGTACCTACTACATGCCAGGCAATGTGTGCGTGTCCTTTCCGCTTTTAAACCGCAGTGTACGTGCTGTTTCTGCAGTTATAAGAGTGGGAACTGTGGAGGATACCTAGGCTTTGTGTCAATGATTTATTCCAAAGTCTGCCTTTCCTTAAATATTTTCTAATTATTAATAGTAGTTCCTAACTCTAGAAAGTACAGAAACATAAAAAGAAAATAATCACGATCTATAAGCCTAGTATTCACAGAAAACAGATTTGAGCATGCTGATATATTTCTTTAAGTCTTATCTCTAAGTATTAGAAATTGAAACCCTGGGCATCAGTTTCATTGAAACTTCTCTGAACCATTAAGTTGCTTTAAAATCACTTTGTCCCATTAAGCCCCTAATCATAAGCGATCAATAATCCTCTAAGAATCAGAGGATGATGAAACTTTACTTCTTTGCAAATTATATCTTTTTTTCCCTTTCTTTTCTTTGGGTAAACATGTCTTGCATCTTAAGCCAAATACAGATATCTATACTAGGACTTACATTCAATAACTTTGAATTTTTTTTAAACTAGGACTATTACAAATAGTCCTCTCTCTGTCATTAAGACCTGCCTCACAGACGGTTTTGGCACTTTGAGTTGTGAACAGTAAAATAATATAGACTCTGCTTAATTTACCATACAACCTTTTGAGGAGGGATAGGCTTCTTAAAATTTTTTAACATTTATGTAAATCTTTTTTAAAAGTTAGGTAAATATAACAATAAGCAAGGCTGATTTTCTTACCTTTATTTGACATATATTAAAAATAATTCAGAGAGAGAGAGAAAAAATGGTCTCCAGTAGGCTTCAATACATGCATGCTTCTTAGGGCAATGTATCCCCCAACAGATTCATCAGAACTAAGCTAATCTAAGCTTCATAAAGACAGCCATCTGTGTGCTTTATTTATTTATTTTTTTAACTACAGAAGTTGTGGGTTTACAGAAAAATCATGCATAAAATATAGAATTCCCACATACCACCCTATTATTAACACCTTCCATTAGTGTGGTACATTTGTTAAAGTTCATGAAAGAACATTTTTAATTGTACTATTAACTATAATCTATCTTTTACAATAGGGTTCACTGTACAGTCCACACAGTTTTAAAATTTTTATTCTAGAACCATATACAATCTAAAATTTCTCCTTTTAACCACATTCACATATAATTCAGTGCTGTTAATTATATTCACAATTTTGTGCTACCATCACCACCATCTATTACCAAAACTTTACAATCAGTCCAAATAGAAACTCTGCACAATTTAAGCATTAATTCCCACTCCCTATCCCCACCTGGGCCCCTGATAACCTTTATTCTAGATTCTGACTCTGTGAATTTGCTAATTATTTCATATCGGTGAGATCATACAATATTTGTTCTTTTGTGTCTGGCTTATTTCATCTGTGAGCTTTTTGCTCAGTTTTCTTTTTTTAACTCTTCCTAATATAGCATCTGACAGTAATATTTATGGAATGAATAAATTCAGTCATGGGTTCTTTTCCTTTTGTTTCTCCGTTTTTGTCTTGGCTGGTTTTATATAAATTTATTGTTTATTTGTGCATTCATCAGACAGTTCAGGAGAAGAAAGGTACTTATATCTCAGTCTTATTTAAATGATAACATATTAGTAATGTTTAAGAAATTTCAGTCACATATTGATTTGTGTGGACGGTTGTCTGGGCTAGCTGTATTTTCATCATTTTCATTTGTATAAGTATTTTCTATTATGAAATGAATATAAGTGCTGACTTTAGTTACAATTTACACCTAGATTTAGTATAGTAGCTAAAATAAACTTTAATTAATGGTGTAGATTTCAACTTCTTTATTTGTTTTTATATGGATAATATTGCTAAGGCTGCTCCTCATACCCAAATAGTTGATGGTGCATATAAATTGATATCTATGTTTACTAATGGGGTCTATTTGATAGACTTTGTCTAAAAGGCTTGGACGTTTTGGGAAAAAAAGTAACTGCAGGCTATTTGTACGTTTTAAGTAGCCCCTTCTCAAATTCAGCAATATGAACAAATCAAGTGTTTATGTATTTCGCTGCTTTTCTCTACTTTTCAATTACCAAACCTTGCATAGCTCATCCATATCTCTTTATAAATTCATTTTTTTGTTTTAGAATCAGAGGCGATTTGATATTTAAGTTGGGAAGAAGGTGGTTTAGTAGAAATGTAACTGGTTCTCCCTTGAATTTGTCTTTAAGTAGTTGTGGGTCTTCGAACAGCCATGCAACCTTCTTGTTTTCTATTCTATAAGATATTGTTGAACTAGATCATTGGTAAACTGTAAGGACAGCTCTAACCTAACCTATTTGGCCTTCAGGCAAAATATGTTCATATTTGGTTTTGAATTTTTCTAAATCTGAGCAGCGTAGTGGTAGGTACATGTTTAATGGTAGCTAGGTGGGCCATGTGCAGTTTTTTCCCCTGTAAACAAACATTTTGAATTGTACCTTTCATTTTGTGATTCTCCATTTATGTTTTACAAAAATCGAACAATTTACAAAGCAAAACAAAAAAAACCAAAACACCCCCACCATAAATCATTCTATTTTCTCTATTAATACTTATACTGTAATGCTTTTCCTTACCCCTCAAACAACTTATACATATTCTCATTTTAAGCGTAAAGCCTTATCAAATAGGTATACAGTTCTTTAATAATTCAAGCCTTATACAAATACAATATTGTTACAGTTCTGAACTTTGGAGGTGGGTTGTTTGGTTCAGTAGGGTAGTCAGGAAAAAGGCTGAATTGAATTTTCGTTAATTGTGATTGTGTATGTGTGTAATTGTTTTATTAGTTTTTTTTCAGTGAACATTTACATATTGTAGACTAATAATATTTGTGTGGCACTTATTTAAGCACATAAATACTGTTTTAACATATTGTTTACTGACTCTGGCCGAGAGAAAGTATATCACTTGAGGATTATCAGTCTTCTACACTAAACTCCAAAATATTCATAGACTAACTTGGGCAGTCTGTGAATTTTCCCTGCACATTCTCTGTTAGTATTTTCCCTGCACATTCTCTGTCATTTCGAACTTAGAAAAATTAAATTGTTAAAATCCTTCAGACTTTTTTAAACCTGCATTTTCCACTCATAGAAAATCAAGTTTTAGTCATTTTTTCAGTCAATTTTAAGCTTCATGGTTTATTGAAAATCTTACATGTTCCTTTAATTTTAGTTCTGTTAACAAAGAGAATTAAAATCCAAATTCTCTACCTATGGATTAACAATGTCTTATGAACAAATTATTTAAAATACCCATATTTAAAATGTGTATGCATAGAACAGATTTTAAAATAGTATATATAAAACTTTTAAATCCGTACTTTGACAGAAATGCCCAGTGTGAGTTAGTTTTCTTGACTTAGGGATAGACAGAATTGAAATGACTGATGAGCGATTTAAGAAGATAGTGTGATGCAGTTAAGCAGGGTAGAGATGTGTGATGATTTTCAAAATTAAAGTACTTTTAGTAACACTTACATAGTCTTCATTTTATATAGGTCAAGATATTTTAGAACTTGAATGTTATTTCAAGTAAGTAGCCCCTGCTACTTTTGTCCCCTCACAGTTAGGGAATGAGGTATTATACAGTTATATTTCCATGTAACTGATATTTGAGTTAAGCTTTAAAATTCTTTCACCAGTCATGGTGCTTTACTCAGCATTTTTTGTGGACTGCAATGTTCAAGTTCAACAGAAGCTTATAATTTAAGTGCTCAAATTTAAACTATAGAAATAGTATTTTTAAAACTTTAAATTGTTTTTTAAAAAGAATTGCAAGTTCTCTACTTTAAAAAAAGCTATATGTAGCATAATTTAATTTTTATCAATTGCCAGCAGAGAATAGCTGTCCCCCCAGGCCTTTATGGGGGATGGGGTGGGTTCTATCTTAACTTCCCTGCTGCTTGATATTTGTCAAAAGCTCTCTTAAGATATAATATTCAAGGTGGAATGTTTGAAGGGTGTTCAATCTTATCCACTCCTATGCACTCTTACACATTTATAAAATACATCCTTGACTCATGCACATCATTGGAGACTGCAGTGTACTTTCCTATCCCCAGTTGCGTTTCCCTAATTCCCTCAGCCTACATTGAGGGTCATCATGAAAAGCAATCACAGAGAGTCTCCTAGAATTGTTGTCAAGAATATCGTTCATTATGTCAGAGTGTGTTCTGTTTTGAAAAATTTTGTGAGAAATATCCATCTTATAGTAGTGCTAAGAATTGTATTTCTAAGCAATTGAATTGTTTATATCTACTGGACAAAAATGTGTAACTGACAAGTTCTCCCATTTCAATATGTTTGTTAGATATCTTAGTGGCCAACCTCTAAAAGACAGACAGAACATAATAATGCATTTAGATGCATTCCTAACTCCACTTTGCCCCCACACTTTTAATATAAAAATGCAGAAAAATACACATAGCATCTGTGTATAGATCAGTGAATTTTATGCAATGAGAACACAGCATGGTAACTAGCACTCAGATCAAGAAAAAGAACATTACCAGAATGACCAGAAACCTCCACCTTGCCCTATTCCAGTTACTTCCTCTATTAAGGGCAACCCGTCTCTTGGATTCCAGCATCATAATTTAATTTTGCCTCTTTTTGAAATTTAAATGAATGGGATAATATATTATGTAGCCTATTTTGCATAACATGTTTGTGAGATTCAACCTTTTGTTGTGTATAACTGTAGTTTGTTTTTTTCATTACTTATATGAATAATATAGCACAATTTATTCAGTCTGCTATTGATAGACATTTGAGTTGTTTCTACTTTTTGACTACTGCTAATTGAATATCTTTTGATGAATATATGCACACTTTTCTGTTAGGCATATATACCTAGGAGTAGAATTGTTGTGTCATATGCCTATGTCCAGCTTTAATACATAATGACAACAGTTTTCCAAAGAAGTCATACCAATTTATCTAATAATGAGAATGTACAAGAGTTCCAATTGCTCTACATCCTCATTAACATTTGAAATTTTTTTCATTTTAGCCATTCCGGTATTTTTTAGGGGTATTATTCTGTGGTTTTAATTTCCATTTCCCTGATGTCTCATGAAATTGAACAGCTTTCCATAAGTCTGTTGGCCATTTGGAAATCCTCTTGTGAAATGCCAATTCAAGTCATTATCTTTTGAGTTCTTTGCCTTGCCTTCCCTCCTCCCCCCAATGTGTTGGAGTTCTTTCTACATTCTGTATGTGAGTCTTTTGTTGAATATATGTAATGTAAATATATTCTCCTATTTGGTGGCTTTCTTTTTCATACTGTTAATAGTGTGTTTTGATGAATAGAAGTTCTTAATTGTAAAGTAGTTGATAAATTTCCTTCATGGTTAGAGCTTATTGTAACTTGCTTAAGGAATTAGCTGACCCAAAAGTAATGAAAATATTTTCCTGTTTTCTTCTAAGAGCTTTTGTTTTGTTTTGTTTTGTTTAGATCAAAATCCACCTTTAGTTTATTTTTAATTGTGTGATGTGCAGGCGTGTAGGGTTAAAATTAAATATTTTTCTTAAGGAAAATCATTTGACCTAGCTCTATTAATTGAAAATAACATGCTTTTCCCACTTTACTCAAGTGTCACATATATCATAAATCAAGTAATTGTATCATTTTGGGTCTGTTTCTGGACTCTCGTATGTACCATTAGGCTCTCTGTCTCTCTTTGAGCTAATATACTGGCTTAATAACTGTAATTTTATAATATGTCTTGATGTTTCATAATATAAGTTCTCTGCCTTTATTGTTCTTCAGGATTGCCTTGGCTATTTAAGGCCTTTTGCAAACTAAATTTTAGAATAAGCTTATCAATTTCCATTTTAAAAAATTGCTGCATTTTGATTAAGATTTCACTGGGTCTAAAGCCCTGAATTGATCAAGATGTAGAATGAGATGCACAAGGACTCCATCCCAGCACAGAAGCTTTGAGCAGTGAAAACTGGCAGAAATAACTTTCTCAAAGCTCCAGAAAATAGCACAAGGATTGCATTAACAGGATGTGTACTGATCAAGAAAAAGGCAACTTCTAAGCAGTATGATATCCTGGCAGTCTGGCTGGCCATTCCCCCAATTCCCTTACTGGCTTGGCATGGAGCCAACACATACTTTCAGTGCGGGGTCCTGGTCCTGGAGGGAGCAAGAGTAACCTTGGCGCACATACTAGAATGCATGTATATGTGTATCATTCTGTCTGGGGACAGTCACATGTCACAAGCTCACCACCCCAGAACTTGTCCTGTGCCTCGAGGTGGCTCACAAAGTTCTCCTACAGAATGCTGTAGGAGAACAGTCAAATTGCCACTGCCTGGGGCAAAGGAATGACAGCTATGGGACATACAGTGTAGCACCCAGGACCATGAGTAAACACTTTCTTAGGAGGCTGAGGACCTTCAGATCTGTAAATGGGGGAATTCCTAGAGCCATATGTACATTCCCAGAAAATAAAATTTATGCTTTAGCCTAGGGCTGTTTCTGAAACTCCTTGTATTATAAAACTTTGATGGAGAACAATTTCATAGGCCAGTCTGCAGAGACTGGGAAAGTTATTTTCTTCTTTTTACTTTTTTTTTTTTTTTGTTGGTGCCTGGCAATCCAGGAAATTTGTCATAACACTAGCTGGATACAAGCTTGAGGAATAGACGCCTCAGAGTCCAAATTCCAGCAATAACATATTAAAATATCAAAATGCCCAGATTTCAACAAATGATTACAAAATATACAAAGAAACAGAAAGTGATGGCCCAGGTGAAGGAGCAGCTTAAGCATTAGAAACCATCAGTGAGGAGGATCAGACCTAGGACATACGAGACAAAGACTTTAAAAAGATGGTCCTAAATATGCTAAAAGAGCTAAAGGAAAACATGGACAAACTGCTAAAGGAAATCAGGAAAATGATAGATGAACACAAAGAGAAAATAGAAAAGAAATAGAAATTATGGAAAGGAACCAAATAGAATTGAAGACCACAGTAACGGAAACAAAAATTCCCTAGCTCAACAGCAAATTGGAGCTGGCAGGAGAAAGATCCAGAGAACACATGATAGGACAATTGAAATCATTCAGTCTCTTCATAAGAAAGAATAAAGAAAAATGAAAAGAGCCTGAACAAGTGTTGTACCAGTATATGCATTGTGGGAGTTCCATAAGGATAAGAATGAGAGCAAAGTATAGAGAGAATATTCTTAGAAATAAATGATTGGAAACTTCCCAAAATTCAATGAAAGATGTGAATATATACATCTAGGGCATTCATTGAACCTTAAAGAGGATAAACCCAAATAGACCCATGACATAGCATATTATAAACAAAGTGTTGAATCCCCAAGATAGAGAATTCTGAAAGCCACATGAAGAAACAGTGTGTAATGTGCAAGGGAGCTTCAGCAAGATTAAGTGCTGATTGCTCCTTAGAAACCATGGAGGCAAGAAGGCAATGGGGTGACGTATATAAAGTGCCTGGGACACCTGCCTCCTTAGCGCAGCAGGCAGCGCGTCAGTCTCATAAAGTGCCTGGGAAATATTACCTACCAAGAATTTTATATCTGGCAAAACTATCTTTCACAAATGAGGTAAAGAGACACTGAAGGAATTCGTCACCCCTCAACTGGCTCTATAAGAGATGCTAAAGAGAGTTCTGCACGTTGTAAGGAAAGGACAACAGAATGAACCCACAAAAATAATGTTCTCTAGTGAGGGTAATGATAGGCAAATATAAGTGCCTGTATTATTGTATTTTTGGTTTGTAACTCTACTTTTCACTTCCTATGGGATCTAAAAGATTATAAGATGTAATGATAAATCAGGGGTTTTGGACTCATAATGTATAGACATATAATTTGTGAGAAGAACTGCATAAAGGTGGGGGGATGGAGGGATGCAGGAACATAGTTTGCATGTACTATTGAAGTTGGGTTGGTATCAGAGCTAACAAGATTGTTGTAGATTTAGAATGCTATGTTAAACCCACAGTAACTATAAAGAAAATATTGAGATTGTAACAGCTCATAGAAACAGAAACAAGAGTACATGTTTCCAGGGGTGGGGGCAAGGAGAATGGGGAATTTAATGCACAATGGGTATAAGTTTTCAGTTTGTGGTGGTAAGAAGTTTCTGGTAATGGAAGGTGGTGAGTGTAGTGCAACATTGTGAATGTGATTAATTCCACCGAATAGTATGTTCAGGAATGGGGGAGAAAGGATGGTTTATGTTGTACATATGTTTCCGCAATTAAAAGAAATAGCAACTAAAGAGACAATGGCAACTTAATGCAATATGTGATTCTGGGCAGGATGTAATGAGGAAAAAAGGCTCAAAAGGACATTATTGGGACATATGAAAAAATTGGAATATAGACTCTAAGTTTAATAACAATGTAATTTCTTCAGCTTGATAATTATACTTAAGATGGTTTCATAAGCAGATATCTTTGTTTTTAGGACGTGTACAAGGAAGTATTATCTGTTCAAGGAGTATGATGTATATTACCTGCTCTCAAATGTTCAGAAAATAGAGATATGGAAAAGGTGGAAAAATGTTAAAGTTGGTGGATCTGGATATCTGGGGATGGGAGTATGTTGGAGTTCTCTATATGGATTTTTTATTATTTTTGCAACAGGCTTGTAAATTTGAAATTATTTCAAAATAGTTTAATAAGAAAGATTGTACTGAATCTATATATCACTGACGTATATACAATAGTAAGACTTGCATGCAATCCACAAACGTGATATATATCCTTACACATATTTAGATATTTTTAAATTTCTCTGTTATGTTTTGAAGTTTTGCATTTATAGGTGTGCATCTCTTGTTAGACTTATTGTGTATTTGACACTTTTTATATTGTAACGTAACAAAAAGCATCCAGAAGACTGATTTTCTGGATTTTTTTGCTGGCATATAAATATAAAATTGATTTTAAAAAATATAGGTTTCATGTAGCAATCTTACCAAATTTACTTATTCTAATAGATTTTCTGCAGATTTTAAAAATTATTTTCTGAGTGTGCATTCATGTCATTTGCTTGTTTTATTTCTTCTTTTTTCAGTCTTTATGCTTTTTCTTTTTTTCTTTTCTTATTGCACTGGCTAAGACTCCTAATGTAAAATTGCAGAAAGCATTCAAAATTTTACCATTAGGTACGGTACTTGAAGTAGGTGTTTTAAGATTCCTAAAATTCCTAGGTTGCTGAGAATTTTTATCAGAGGTGGATATGGTATACTGTATTATGAAATTCTATTTCTGTTAGTGGTGTCTTGCCCCCTCCTTGCTGTCTGTGTCCATTTGCTGGGTGATCTTCTGTGTCTGTTTCTTGCCTTCTCTTCTCATTTTTCTCCTCCAGGCTTTGCCGGGATTTGATCCTAGGGATCTCTGATGTGGGAGAGAGGTACCCTGTCACTTGTGCCCACCTCAGTTCCTGGTTTCAGGCACATCTTGCCTTGACTCTGCCCTGAGTCTCTCTTTGTTGCGTTGTCATCTTGCTGTGTGGTTAGCCGCGCGGACCTGGCTCGCCGTGCTGGCCTGGCTCGCCTGCTTGCGTTTTTACCAGGAGGTCCCGGGGATCAAACCTGGGTCCTCCCATATGGTAGGCAGATGCCCAATCACTTGAGCCACATCTGCTTCCCACGTATTGATTTTTGAATGTTAAAACACCCGATGATAATAAAAACACTTGATCATGATGAATTATTATCTTTTTAACATATGTTTGGATCAGTGAGTTAATATTCTATTTGGGATTTTTGCATATTTAAAGGAGAGATTGGTTTGTAATTGTACTTTCTTATAATGTCCTTGTCAAGGTTTTTTATTTTTTTATTTTTTTTTAAGATACTGGGGGCTGAGGTTTAACAGAGACCTGTTTAACAGAGACCTGTTTTTGCTGTTTCTGTGTCCATTCACTGGGCAACTCTCTGTGTCCATTTCCTGCCCTCTCTTCTCATCCTTCTCCTCCTGTCTTCACTGGGATTCGAGCCTCAGAATCTCTGATGTGGGAGAAAGGTGTCCTACCGCCTTTGCCACCTTAGTTCCTGGTTTTTTGGTGTGTCTCATCTTGGCTCTCCCTTGTGTCACTCTCCTGTTACGTCATCATCTTGCTGCGTGGCTCGCGGGGCCTGGCAGCGCACCCACACATGGGGCCTGCCCATGTGCCTTCTATATTATTCTTTTTTAAAAAATTTTACCAGGAAGTTCTGGGGATCGGACCCAGGTTCTTCTGTATGGGAGACGGATGCCCAACCACCCGAGCCACATCTGTCCCCCTGCTATATCTCTCAAGGTTGACCAAAGATACCCAAAGTTACAGTCTTTTCCCATACAGGATGGTCATATAATAAATCAGGCTTAGTTTATCACCAGCATTCCAAAAACCAGATCTAGGGAGAGAAACTAGGTCTGGGGACACATGATGGTTTCTAATATAGCGAATGTTTAGCCTACCCTGATTATCACAAAATCAGGACAGTGAGAATATTCACATCTTGTCAAGTTTTGTTATTAAGATTATCTGGCTCCATAAAACAAATTTGGAAGTGTTCTTTTCTTTCTGTGCTGTAGAAGATTTGTGTAAGATTGTTATTATTTCTTAAAAAGTTTCTAAGAATTCACCAGGGATGCAATCCATTAATTTCCTTTTGGGGAAGTCTTTATGTAGCAGATTCAATTTATTTATTAGATACTGAACGACCCATATGTCCTGTTTCTTCATTTTTCAAGGAATATACTCATATCATTTATAATGTCAGATTTATTGTTACATTATTACTGAATAGCCTTTTAGTTTTTTGTTGTTTGAAGGATCTGATGTGATGTTCCATTTTTCTTTTCTGATATTGGTAATTTGTTCCTTATTTTCCTTGATTAGTCTTGCTAGACTCAATTAGGTCTAGAATGTAAATTAATGTTGATCATATCTTCTGTATCCTTATTAGTTTTTTGTATGTCTGTTTGCTATTGGGGGAGAAGTGGTAAAGACTCCCTCTCTGAGTGTGGATTTGTCTTCTTTTAGTTCTGCATTTTTTGCTCTAAATATTTTGGTGCTATATTTTTAGATGCATAAAGACTTAGAATCATGATCTCTCCTTTGTGGTTTGATTTTCTTCATCATGGAATATCCTTCTTCATCTCTTATAATGCTATGGCTTATAGTCTACTTTGTCTGATGCTAATATAGTTATACCAGTCTTTTAGTATTTGCATGACATATCTTTTTTCATTTTTTATTTTCAAACTTTCTAGGTTTTTTAATTTAAACTATGTCTCTTGCTGGCAGGATAGAATTGGATTTTGCTTTTTATCTAGTCTGATAATCTTAGTCTTTTGAGTATTTAGCCCATTTAAGTTTAATGTTATTATTATTATATTGGGGTTTATAGCTTCCATCTTACTGTTTGTTTTATGTTCATTGTTCTCTTTTCTTGCCATCTTGCATATTCATAAAATGTTTATTGTTTCATTTATTCCACTATTCCAGTTTTTCCCTCTATCAACTTGTTAGTCATAAAATCTTTTTCTAGTCTCTACATGATACTCTCTGAAATTCTTACTCATGTATTCTTTTTTCTTTTATTCACATATACTTGATTTCTATTCATTTGGTGTTATGCTTGATTTATTATTATGGTGTTACTCAAAAAGTGAGACTTTTACTGCTTCTCCAATAATGTTTGAACCATTTAACTCTTTTCCATTCTAAAATATGCATTTTAATTCTGCATAAATGTTAAATTCTGCAAGATTATTGTTTATTGTTTTACTACTATTTATTGCTTTATTTACTATTTTTTACTATTATTTATACTGTCTAGTATGCATTTTCATTTGCCAGCATGATTACCCTTTCCATTTTGCTTTTCCATAAGTTTTTTGTATTTTTTGCCATTGTCTTCTTGCTCTCCAATTACATATTTGTTAAATTATACTATGCCCCACTTGACTCTCATATTCTCTGTGTACTTGTTGGTATATGTTCAATTGATTTCTCTTTTAGTTCATTAATTATATCTTTTCTTATGCCTAACTTGATGATTATTCTATCTTGTATTCTATTTTCTTGAACATATTAATCATAGTTACTTTAAAATGATTGATTTTGAGTATTTGGATCATCTGTGCTGCATCTTTCTATTTTCTCTCTCTTTCTTTCTCTCTCTTTTGACCATCTAGTCCTGTCTTTGGAATGTTTAGAAATTTTTTACTGGATGAAAGGTAATATGTAATAAATTTTTTTCTTTAGCACTTTTGCTGTTCTTCCAGTACTGTTACACTTACTCTTTTATCAACCATTTGGTGTCAAAATATTCATCAAAACATAATATATACCAGAATGAGACCACAGTGGAGTAAACAGATGAAATGCTCCACCCAATCGGCAGTGCTCATTTTCCTTGGCTGATCATCTTCATCTAGCCAGGCACCGTGCTGTATCCAGGTTGTGTTTCAGCCCTGGCACGTTTCAGTCCACCTCTAATTTTTCTCTTGGCCTTCCAGAGACTTCAGCCTAGGTTTAGAATATTTCATCACCTATCCTCTTCCATGACTTGAAATATTATTTTATCTTCTGAAACTGCCAAATGCTTTGGTGCTTTCTGAGTAGGACTTTAGTCTTCTGTATCACACAGCCCTAGGTAAAGGGAAAGCCAGACTGTGTTTGAAGCCTCCCCAAGTCTCCTTTTAAAGCTTTGCTGGTGTGGGGAGGGGATGTAGCTCAGTGGTTGAACCCCTGCTTCACATATATGGTACCTCCAAAAAAACCAAAAAAAAAAGCTTTGCTGGGCTATCTGTCTCCCAGCAACAACTTCTGTGGGTGTAAAACCCTGCCAGCACTGATAATTGGCAGAGAGTAACTATGCAGCCTAAACATATGATTTATATATTCTTTCCCGGTTTCTCTAATTGTACTCTAAGGGACCACAGGTCTACCATCATCTATGCCATCCTACTATCCTACTTACAAGTAGACATCTGTTTCCACATTTTTTATCTTCCTGCTCAGTTTAAATTTCTTTTAGCCTGCTGATTGCATTTTATATGCCTCCTTAAGCAATTTCAAGTCTTTTCTTGAGTAGGTTATGTAAATAAATAACTAAATAAAGATAGCATTCATGCTGTAATCTAATTATCTTTTGTCTTTTATACAAGAATGTGGATTTCTCTAGTACAGGAATCATAGTTTACTCAACTCTTCCAAGCATCTAGTACATAGATTTTAATAATATAATATTTCATCTTTAAGATGCCCTAATTAGCAATTCTTTTTGAAAGATGTTTTTTGAAAGTACATTTGGGGAAAATATTTTAAAATTTCTTTTTCTCTCTCTTCTAAGTTAGCATTTACATTTAATACACTTTTTAAAAATAAAAACCACTGTCATAAGAGAGAGACTGTTATGTTTCAGTGCACAAATTCCAGGGAAGATGATTTTTGGGATGCCTTAACTTGCATAATACTTGAATAAAGAAAGCAAATTGCTGATTCTAAATGATTTTAGGCTGGGGCCTGTCTTAGTTTGCTAGAGGGCTGCCGATGCAAAGTATTAGAAATCTGTTGCCCTTTATAAAGGTATTTATTTGGTGTAAAAGCTTACAATTCCAAGGCTGTAAAAAATTCAACTCAAGGCACCATAAGAGGTGCTACTTCACCAAAGTCAGCTTCCACTTGTTGAAGCAAGATGGTGGGTGATCTCTGGCTGGTTTTTGCCTTCTCCTCCAGGCTTCCTCTCTCAGGCTCAGCTGCTCTGCTTTCTTCCCGATTTCAGCTTCATGCTGGCATGGTGCATGTCTTTTTCCAGGCCTCCTATGTCAGTCTCTGCTCTTTCACACTCTTCTCAATTTCAGCTGTAAGTTATCAGGCAAATGGCTTATCTCTACCTGGGGCCTCAGCTATTTGAGACTTTTCCCTTCTGTCATGTAGCAGGATCAAAAATGGCAGAGCTCTCTCTTCCTATGTCTGAGTGAGTCCATCATATCAGGCCCAGCAAGGTGGCAGGGACTCAACATGAGCCATGCCTTATTGCCGTAGTCCAATAAAAAGCCCTATAGCAATATTATCAAGTAATCTAATCAAAGTCCTCTCAACTGAATTTAATACAATTAAAGGCTGTCATACCCAGAAGAATAGATTTGTTTACAAACATAATCTTTCTCTTTTTGGGATTCATAAAATAATCTCAAACTGCCACAGGGCCTTCTGGTACAAAATGTAAGAAAGAAAATAAACCTTCCAATGAACAGCTATCTGAATATTGTGTTTGTTACCCTCCATAGTTACTGTTTTATATTATATTTGGAGTAGGTTGTATCATATCTCTTGGCAACCATCTCCTTGCTGATTATTTATTGATGATGGATAACCACCTATCCCTTTGGTAAGGACTACTAGTAACAATAATATATTATAAGAAATATTGTAAATTTTGGTGTGAAATATTGTAAAAAAAAATTTGTCTCAGATTGTGTTCTATTATAAAATATTACTACTGTAGCAGTTTGGTATTATTTATCAATTCCAAAAATAGATATTGGATTAGCTTTGTAAACTGGTCTGTTCCTCTGGGCATATTAGATTGTATTAGATTCAGAGGTTTCACTTTTACTTGATTAAATTAAGACTGGAGCTTTGATTCAGCCACATCAGTAGGACATCGAGTCCCCGCGCCCTTGGTGGGTGGGGACTCACAGAGAAAATGATATGGCAGAGGAGAGAGTTGGAGTTTTGATGCTGGAGCCCCGGGAAGTAAATACACAGGAGAAGAACACAGAGGAATAGAGACAGCTCCATAGACACAGAAGAGGCCCCAGGAAGAGAGATGTGCCTAATAGTCTATAGCTGCAGCTGAGCCCAGAGAGAAATGAGCCCTGGAGAGAGAGACATTTAGGAGGAACAGGAAGGCTGAAACCTCGCAGAGACTGGCAGCCATCTTGCTACAGCATGCGGCAACAGCTTTGGTGAGGGAAGTAATTTACACTTTCTGGCCTTGTGACTGTAAACTTCTACCCCAAATAAATACCCTTTATAAATGCCAACAGATTTCTGGTACTTTGCATCAGCACCCCTTTGGCTGACTAATACAACTCCCTTCAATATGATCCTGTGAATGGCTTTAATCATTCTGAATATCTTTTACTTCTAATGTCATAATTTTAGAAGATTTTATGTACCTTAGTTATCTTCAGATATAATTCTATGAAAGGAATATAACATAATATAAAAAAGAAAATCTTTTATCTGGGAAAGAGAATCTTTTTAAACAAAGACATTTAAAATTGAACTTAATTTTAAGATCCTTTTATATAATTGTATGATTTTTTATTCTTGTGAAAAAGCTGTTAGACTTGTTTTGGTATTTTTAGATATTCATCAAATTGTCATTTCATTATTTTAAACTCAGTCTTCTTCAGGAAATAGATGACTAAGATTAATGTCATCATTATCAGGAAATAGCTCAGCGTCTGTGTGATATTTTTTAGATGTATTGAAAATTTTTTCACAGGTTTGTTTTTTATAGTGCATCTTAGCTAGTTACTGTATTATGGAGACAAGAGTCTCATTACTTTGTCACAATGGATTTAGCTACACGATTCTAGAGAAATAAGTATTGAGTAGGTAGAGTTAGCTAGAATCAAACATGGACTCTATGGTACTAATTTGCCTTTTGAAATTTTGGTTTATGTTGGCCAAACAGGATATAAAAAATGAAGCAAAAACTGGGGAACATTATTTTTCTTCAATTATTAGCTTTTATGTAATAAAAATCATTTAAAGTGCTTTCTCACCCTTAAAACACTTAGATGGTAAGTAACTAATGATAGGCTTTTAGGGGTATTTGGGCTTTGCTTTTAGTTTTTAATCAAGTGTTGAATTAAAAGTAATTTAGTGCTCTGAGATTTTACCACCTTACATGTTTAGTATGAAATTAATGTCTTCTGTAGAAATATAATGTACATTAAAAGATAACCTAGCAAAAACATTGACAGTATGAATTTGGTGAATCCTAAAAAGGAAAAGATTATGTTTTTGAACTAATCCATTCTTGTGGGTGTGGGGCCCTTTTGATTGGACTACTCAGCTAGGCATGGCACAGGTTGGGCTTCTGCTTTCTTGGGGAGACACAGAGGAAGAGACACACAGAGAAAGGAAGCTGCCATTTTTGATCCTGCCTTGTGAGAGAGGACTTAAGGATCACTAGCAGCTAAAGCTTACGCATGAAGCCCCCAAGTTTGCCCACAGAGCAGCTTAAGGCTGAAGAGATGAGCCCTATGCCTAGTAGTCCACAGCTGAACTCAGTGGTTCTCAAAGTGTGTTCCTAGACCATGTACCTGCAACATCAGATTATTTTCGTAACAATTCTAAGATGTTATTTGTCTTTTTGTTGCCATTCTGTAATTAGTGTACAGTTCAGTTTTCCAGAGGCTACGTGATGTGTAATATTACAGCAGATTGAATACAGAGACATATATGAGAATCCAGATATTTTCTATGAAGCATAACAATTAGATTTACAAAAATATAAAACAATGCTAATCTTCCTGCTAATTTTTTTTTGTTTCAGAAAATATACTTTTCATAAAAATATATACTCCTAACATATAATAATTTATTTTACTTGTAATTAATAAATAAATGCTGGCAGTCCTCACTTTGCATGGTCCCAATAAGTGTGAATTTCAGTTACCATAGTTTTCTTAAATAACACTAGTCCCCAACAATATGGTTCCAATTTTAGTTATAACAGTATACTAACTGTGCATAATTGCATAAAATACAAATTTTGTTGCTGGCTCTTCAGTTCACAGATTACTATATAAATGACAGATGTACATCATGATCAGTGGCCAATGACATAACTTCTTTCAAAGTCTGTCAACAGTTGATCACTTTGCAACTGTTCTTAAGTTCATGCACAGACAGGAAAGAGTGTAGTTGTGTTGCTTCCTTGTCTCTTGGTGATAAACCGATGTAATGTTTTACACAATGGATAATCAAAAGAGTGAATTGGCTGACAAGGGTGAAATTGCAGCAAAGAAATAAAAATACTGGAAGTGAAACTTGACTCAAAAATAAATGGAATGCAAATATTCTTGCTGTCCTGATTTTGTGATAATCAGGGTAGGCTAAACATTTGCTATATTAGAAACCATGCATGTGTCCCCAGACCCAGTTTCTCTCCCTAGGTCTGGTTTTTAGAATTCTGGTGATAAACTAAGCCTGATTTATTATATGACCATCCTGTATGGGAAAAGACTGTAACTCTAGGAATCTTTGGTCAACCTTAAGAGATATAGCAGGGGGACAGATGTGGCTCAAATGCTTGGGCATCTGTCTCCCATATGGAGGGACCTGGGTTCAATTCCTGGGACCTCCCGGTAAAAGGAAAAAACAGAAAAATATAGAAGGTGCATGGGCTACTAGGCCCCATGCACGGGTGCGTTGTCAGGCCCTGTAAGCGGGTGAGCCCCCCAGGCCCCACACGTGGGTGTGCCACCAGGCCCCATGATCGGGTGGACCATCAGGCCCGTGTGTGGGTGCGCCGCCAGGTCCCACGAGCGGGTGAGCTTCCAGGTCCCGTGCACGGGTGCACCACCAGGCCCCGCGAGTGGGTGAGCTCCCCAGGCCCCGTGCACGGGTGTGCCACCAGGCCCTGTGAGTGGGTGTGCCGCCAGGCCCTGTGCGCGGGTGCACCATCAGGCCCCGCGAGCCACGCAGCAAGATGATGACATAACAGGAGAGTGACACAAGGGAGAGCCTAGACGAGATGCACCGAAAAACCCGGAACTTAAGGGTGACGCAGGCGGTAGGACACTTCTCTCCCACATCGGAGTTTCTGAGGATCGAATTCCAGTAAAGACAGGAGGAGAAGGATGAGAAGAGAGGGCAGGAAACGGACACAGAGAGTTGCCCAGCGAATGGACACAAAAACAGCAAAAATGCGGTGGGGGTAAAAGTGGATAAAAGTAAACAAATAAATAAATCCTTAAAAGCAATGTACAGGGGAGTAAGATATAGACTATAGTTAGTAGTAATACTTTGGTGATACTCTTTCATAATTTGTTAACAAATGTTTCACAATAATGCAAAATATTTGTGGTGGGGTGATATGTGGGAGCCCTGTATGATGTTATGCATGTTGTTTTGTAAGTTCACAATGTTTACTGAACACTTACAGTTTATGTATGTTCATGTATGAATGATATACTTCAATAAATTGTTTAAAAAATAAATGAAGTAGTAGAAGACAGTTGACCATGAGAAAGTTGACACTGCTGCTGTTTAGGAGAATCTAGATGTGCCACCAAGAGGAACTAAGTGAAGGACAATGTTTCAATATAAATGAGGCAAGTGGTTGTAATGAAAATGTCCTAGAGGAAGTGATGCTGGCAAAAAAACCAAAAAGTCACATTATGGGAACTCTCATAGATATTTCCCAACATTGAAAGTACAAAGGATAAAATGTTGGAAGTTGACCAAATTTAGAAAGGAGTATGACTGTTTTCGCCATGGCAAAGGAAAGATGAGTGCTCCATAATGTAAGCTCTACAATGAGAAGAAGGCAAGTGTTGTTCAAATTAGTCTTGATAAGTGTGATGGTTAAGTTCATATGTCAATTTGGCTAGGTTATGGTGTCCAGTTGTTTTGTCAAGTGAGCACTGGCCTGATTGTTCCTGTGAGGATATTTTCTGGATTTAAATTACTGTTAATCTTCCTTCAGACTTGCCAGAGTAACTGTGCACTGGGGAAGAAGAAATGCTCAGAGTTTTTTGGTATTATTAGACACTGGCTCAAAACTGACATTAATCTCAGGAGACCCAAAATATCACTGTGGTCTACCAGTCAGAGTAGGGGCTAATAGAAGTTAGGTGATCGATGGAGTTTTAGTCCAGTTCTATCTCATGTAATGCAAAATTGAAATAGACATAGCCACTAGCAGAATCCTCACATTGTCGAGTGAGGGATATTATGGTAGGAAAGGCCAAGTGGAAGCCACTAGAACTGCCTCTACCTAGCAAAAAAGTAACTGAACAGCAGTAAAGCATTCCTGGAGGGATTTCAGAGATTAGTGTCACCATCAAGGACTTAAAGGATGCAGGAGTGGTGATTCCTAACACATTCCCATTCAGCTCTCCTATTTGGACTATGTAGAAAACAAATGGATCTTGGAGGATGACAGTGGATTATTGTAAACTTAACCAGGTGGTGACTCCAATTGCAGTTGCTGTTCCAGATGTGTTATCATTGCTTGAGTAAATCAGCACATTCCCTGGTACATGGTATGTAGCTGTTTATCTGAGAAATGCGTTTTCTTGGTATTTGTTAGTAAAGACCACCAGAAACAGTTTTCTTTCAGCTGGCCTCTTTACAAAGCTACCCCTGTCATTGCACAATGGGCTTATGAGTAAAATGGCCATGTTGATAGGGATGGAGGTTATGCATGGGCTCAGCAACATGGACTTCCACTCACCAAGGCTGACCTGGCTCTAACCATTGTGAAGTGCCTAATCTGCCAGAAGCAGAGACCTACACTTAATTCCCGATATGGCACCATTCTCCAAGGTGATCAGCCTGCTACCTGGTGACAGGTTGATTACATTGTACCACTTCCATCATGGAAGGGGCAGTGTTTTGTTCTTACTGAAATAGACACATGTCCCAGATTTGGGTTTGCTTTCCTGCACACAGTACTTCTGCAAAAACTACCATCCATGGACTTAAAGCATGCTTTATACACTGCCATGGTATTCCACACAGCATTGCTTCTAAACAAGGAACCTACTACAAAACAAATGAAGTGTGGGAATGACATGTGCTCATAGAATTTACTGGTCTTACCATGATCCCCATCATCCTGAAGCAGCTGGATTGATTGAATGGTAGAATTGCCTTTTGAAGACTCAATTACAGTGCCCACCTAGATGGCAATACCTTGAAGGCATGTAGCAGTGTTCTTCAGGAAGCTGTATATGCTCTAAGTCATCATCCACGCTATGAAACTTTCCCCCTTGTATCCAGTAATTATGAGTTAGGAATCAAGGGATGGAAATGAGAGGTACACTGCTCACTATTACCCCTAGTGATCCACTAGAGAAATTTTTGCTTCCTGTCTCTGCTTTAAGCTCTTCTGGTGTACAGGTCTTAGTTCCAAAAGGAGGATTGCTTCCACTAGGAGACTCACAATGATTCCATTAAACTGGAAGTTAAGACTGCCACCTATCCACTGTGGGCTCCTCATGACTGAATTTACAGGCAAAGAAGGGAATTACTATACTGGTTTGGGTTATTTATCCCAATTATCAAGTGGAAATTGGACTGCTACTATATAACGAATAATTTGTGTAAAGAAGAGTTTTCCTGGAATACTGGAGATCCCCTAGGGTGCCTCTTAGTCACTGTGCTTAACGTCAATAGGAAACTGTAACAACCCAATCCAGGTAGGACCGAGTAGTCAAGACCCTTAAGGAATGAAGGATTGGGTCATCCCACTAGGCAAAGAACCAAGACTAGCTCTGGTGCTTGCTGTGGGTAAAGGGAATTTGGACTGAGTAGTGGAAGTAGGTAATTATAAATATGAGCTCCATCCACATAACCAGTTGCAGAAACGAGGACTATAGTGGTTGTGTGTATCTTCCTTGTTTTGAATATATTTGTGTATATACTTAAAGCATATATTTTTGTTTTATTCCCTAGCTTATCCCCCTTATTATATAATATAAGTTGTATTAACTTTACGCCATAATATTTAAGTTATAGGATATCAAGTTTAGGAATGAATATTTCTCAAGGACTTCTATCTTCTTCTCGAGAAAGAATATGTTTCTGGTTATATGCAGCACAGTTAAATTATGTTAGGCAAAAGTATGACTGTTATTGTTTTTAGTGATTAAGTATGGTTTAAGGAGATGTATTGGGTGTGAAGTTGACAAGGGGTAGATGTGATGATTAAGTTCATCTGTCAACTTGGCTAGATTATGGCGTCCAGTTGTTTAGTCAGGCAAGCACTGGCCTAATTGTTTTTGTGAGGATAGTGCATAGATTTACAGTTTTAGTAAATTGATTGCATCTGTGGCTGTTGACATCTACCATCAACAAAGGGATGGACTTCAACAATGAGAGAAGTCTCATCCAGTCATTTGAAGTCCTTAAAGGGAGAACCGATGATTTCAACAGTTAGTAAGAATTTCTATCTCTACGTCAGCCAGCCAGCTTCTCCTAGGAATTCTTTGAAACATTCATTGGAATTCCCAGCTTGCAGCCTGCTCCAGAGAATTTGACTTGCCAATCCCCATGGTTGCATGAGTCAATTCCTATAAGAAATCTCAATATTTACTTACATACATACATATATATGTACACATGCATATATATGTTCAGTTCTGTTTCCCTGGAGAACCCTAGTAGTGTATGTTTTTATTTATTTATTTATTTATTTATTTATTTTTAAGATTTATTTATTTTATTTTGTTTATCCCCCCTTTGCTGCTTGTGCTGCTGTGTCCATTCGCTGCGTGTCTTCTCCGTGTCTGCTTATCTCCCCCTTGCTGTGAGGTCTTGCCGCATCAGCCCACGGCGCCGCCGGCCTGCCCTCACAAGGAGGCGCCGGGAAGCGAACCCCGGGCCTCTCATATGGTAAACGGGTGCTCTATCCATTGCGCCACACCCGCTTCCTGCCATGAGGTTGCTGCATCAGCCCACCGCACCGCTCAGGCCGGCGTGCCCTCACAAGGAGGCCTCGGGAAGTGAACCCGGGCCTCCCATATGGTAAACGGGGGCTCTATCCACTGAGCCACACCCGCTTCCCTAGTAGTGTATGTTTTTACAAAGAAGTAAAACTCTTTAAGTATAGTATACTAAATAAATGATAGTTTTACTGTTTTTTAAAAATTTCTTATACATTATAACTGACAGCAAGAGAGTATTATTTAATGTTTTCTTAAAAAATTTTTAAGGGTCACAGTAAATTGTTCCTATTGATTATTTTTTATTTTTATTATTTGGAGATACTGGGGCTGGGGATTGAACCTGGGATCTGGTTCATGGGAAGCAGGCACTCGACTACTGAGCTACACCCACTCCCCCATTGATTATTAAGATTATATTGCATTGTTTTACAAGACAAGGATGCCTACTATCACCACAGTAATTCAGTATTGTGCTAGAAGCTCTAGCTAGAGCAATTAGGCAAGTAAAAGAAATAAAAGACACCCAAATAGGAAAGGAAGAAGTAAAACTTTTGCTATTTGCTGATATGATCCTATTACTAGAAAATTCCTAAAAATCCACAACAGAGCTGCCAGAGCCAATAAACAAGTTCAGCAGAGTGGCAGGATACAAGATCAATATACAAAAATCAGTAACATTTCTATACGCTATTAATGAGCAACCCTGAGGAGGATGTCGGGGAAAAAATTCTGTTTACAATAGTGACTAAATGAATCAAATATTTAGGAATAAAATTAACCAAGGACGTAAAGGATCTGTGTTTAGAAAACTACAAAACATTGCTAAAAGAAACCAAAGAAGACCTAAATACATGGAAGGACATTTTGTGTTTATGGATGGGAAGATTAAATATCATTAAGATGTGAGTTCTAACCAAATTGATTTACAGATTCATCGCAGCCCCAAAAAATCTTCCAATAGACTTTTTTGCAGAAATGGAAAAAACAATTATCAAATTTATTTGGAAGGGTAAGGGTCCCCGAATAGCCAAAATGTCTGAAAAAAGAACAAAGTTGGAGGGTTCTCACTTCCTAACTTTAAATTATATTACTTAGCTACAGTGGTAAAAACAGCATTATCCTGGCATAAAGATAGACATATTGACTAATGGAATGAAATTGAGAAGTTCAGAAATAGACCTTTACATCTGTGGTCAAGTGATTTTTGAGAAGGCTGTTAAACCTACCCAACTGAGTCAGAACAGTCTGTTCAACAACTGGTGCTGGAAGAACTGGATCTCCATATCCAAAAGAAAGAAGAAGGTTCCCTATCTCACACCATATACAAAAATTAACTCAAAATGGATCAAAGACCTAAATGTAAAAGCTAGAACCATAAAATTCCTAGAAGAAAATGTGGGGAAACACCTTCAAGATCTTGTGTTAGGTGTTGGTTTCTTAACCCTTACACCCAAAGCATGAGCAACAAAAGAAGAAAAATAGGTAAATAGGACCTCCTCAAAATTAAACACTTTTATATTTCAA
This sequence comes from Cabassous unicinctus, assembly GCA_029593785.1. Taxonomy (NCBI): domain Eukaryota; kingdom Metazoa; phylum Chordata; class Mammalia; order Cingulata; family Chlamyphoridae; genus Cabassous; species Cabassous unicinctus. Next base: position 3,471 of record JAQZBX010008722.1, on the reverse strand, counting down.
ATGACTTTGTCAAGATGGTGAAAAGGCAGCTTCTTCAATGGGAGACAATATTTGGAAATCACATATCCATAAGGGTTTGATTTCCATGTTATATAAAGTGGTCTTACAATTTAACAATAAAAAGATAATCCAATTTAAAAAATGGGCAAAGATCTGAATAGGTATGTTTCCAAAGAGGAAACAGAAATGGCCAAAAAAAACACGTGAAAAGATGTTCAACAACACTACATGTTAGGGAAATGTAGATCAAAACTACAATGGGATACCACTTCACTCCTTATAGAATGGCCATTATTTAAAAACAAGCAAACAAACAAACAAAAAACAAACAGAAAACTCCAAGTGCTGGAGAGGATGTGGAGAAATAGGAACACTCTTTTACTGTTGGTGGAATGTAGAATGGTGCAGCCTTTGTGGAAGACAGTTTGGCAGTTCCTCATGAAGCTAAATATAGATCTGTTGTATAAGCCAACAATCTTGCTACTAGGAATATATTCAGAAGAACTGAAAGGGATGTGAACAGATATTTCCACACTGATGTTCACAGCAGCGGATCCATTTTGAGTTAATTTTGTATATGGCATGGGGTTTTGGGTCTACCTCATTCTTTGGCAAGGGATATCCAGTTTTCCCAACATAATTTGTTGAAATTATTTAAAATTCTTTCAAAATAGAGCTTACAAATCAATTAAATGTTTATTGAGTATAATGTTCAAGGCATTGTCCTATGTACTGAGGAAGATACAAACATACAGAAGACCTGCTTTTACCCTGAAGGAATTTATATTTTAATAAGATTGAGGTAGACAATACAAATAATAATAGTAAGATAAATGATAACTGTCTATTAAGAGAGAGACCAACAAAATGAAAATTTGTGCCAGGAATATGCCACAAGGAAGAAAGTAGTACTCCTTAAGGAGCAGGATAATTCTTCATTGAAGAAATGGCATTTGAGCTGAGTCTTGCAAAATGCATTGTTTTTGGAAACCAAAAATAGAGACAAAGGACATTCTAATAGAAGGAAAAATGTAGCATACTTTACAGATTAGCAAGTTTTCCTGTATGTAGCTCATTAAAACTTGTGTCTACACTTCATGAATGCTCACATCCTATTTTATTCTATGTTTTACAAAATTTTTTTAAATAATTTGAGTCTGAAGCTCAAATTTCTTACAAGTAGTGTTATAGCTTTTGAGCATTTTGGAGTAATAATTTAGGTCACATTTTGATTCTTATTTTTAATGGCTGTGAGAACAGTGAGCTATTCCTAAGTCTTAATTTGGTGAAGAGATGCGAAACGCCAGATAATTCTGTGAAAATTTGTGTAAAATATTCTATTTATATAGTGAATTTGAATAAATGTAATTTTATTCTATAAAATATTTCTTGAATACTTCCCAATATTGCTTTCTTCCCATTTTGCCTACTTAGATGAATGAATCAACCCTGCCTAAAAGCAACAATAATCTCTTTTGTCCTAGGTTCTCTGTGAAGACTCTGATTGATCGGTCCTGCTTTGAGACAATTGATGATTCTTCTCCTGAATTTAACAATTTTGCAGCTATTTTGGAACAGATTCTAAGTCACCGGCTGAAAGGTAACAGTATTAATGTTTATTTATTCTCTCAGCATCTCTCTTTGTCATAAGCTTGGAATTTTAGAAAGAACACAGTTTGTTGTGATTTAGAAAGGAGCAACACAGCATTTTAAGAAACATAAAGCTGACTTCAGAGTATCTAATCTTTTGGTCTAAATCCCTAGAAAATAATCACTATTCTTGAATTACTCCTATTTCCCATGTGGATTAAAAATGTTGAGCATATTAATTGCAACATACAAGGAGCAAAGTCACTTCCCATAAGCAATTAAATAAAAGCTTAAATTAAATAGTAGCTTGTCCCACAAAGATCACTGGATGGTATTTTAATTAACCTACAAATAAGCTTTCAAGGCATTGTTTTTTTGGTTAGCCTCTACTTCCCTAAACTCCAGAATCTTTGAAAATTTTTTAGCAGTAAGTAAGTTAAAAAGGAGTTTGTAAGTAGGTACTTGACTATGGTTTTCTTAAAATAAATCAGTTAGTATCTTATACCAGAAATATATATCACTTAAAATGAGGCATTTAAAATGGAAGATGGGAGTTGTGTTCTCTCTGAAATGTAACTTTTAAAATTAAATATATATATGTATATATCTGTAAATATATAGTTGATAAAAAGTATTATATAGTATAAATATTAATGACAATAAATAATAACTTTATCATAGTAATTCTATTATCTAGTCTTCTTAAAGGAAACTTGACCATGAAATGTTTTCACTTAAATTTTTATTATCTTTACAACAAGATTATAGTTTCTAAGCAGTAATCTGCTTTGGTAATATAACTTTTGAGATGCTCAGTTTCAAGCTGAAGTTTAATTCTATTCTGTACTTTTATACGCTGAAAGCATCCAAGTTCTACTCTAAATGTTTAAAATCAGTTGAGCACTTTTGTGGGCCCATAATGAAAGACTGAATTTAATTACATGGAAGAAAAAATTGAATTCAGTCAGCTCTTTGCAATTTAAAATGAGGTTCATGAAATTGCTGACTTTTTTCTTTTTAAAATTTTCATATTAAAAGGGTTATGGGCAATACAAGTTGTTTTTATTGTTCTGTAATTTCTAAATTTTCTGCAATTAATATGTTAATTTTTATAAGAAAAATTTATGGAAGTTTTTCGAGATATTGTCAGGATTACTATGTTGTGTGGCGATCATAATTTTTAATTTTGTAAATAATACCTAACTAAAAAATGCATGGACTATAGTAGATTCTTGATGTAGGTTAATGTTCACAAGCATTTTATCTGAAGACCTCAATTCCTTTGATTCAGTACACCAATTATAATATACCATATCATATGGTATACCATATGTGATTTTCTTGGAACATACATAAACAAATATGCATAGAATAAGGCCTTGTTGAGATGCCCATGCTGAATGATTTGGTAGAATCACTCACCATGTAAGTGGACCCTTCTGGCATACTATTCTGCCATCTTCTAAGTCAAACCTCATGAAAATACTAAACATAGACCTTCAGAATTACTTCTAAGCCATCCAGTCTATGAATGTTATTTCTAAGAAGCCAATGAATTAGTATATCATATTAGCATTCCTAGTTGATTTATAAATAAGAATTCCGCTAGTATAACTAATAGAGTAAAAAACACTGATACATTAATATCTGTGTTAATTTTTTTAAGATAGGTAAGATCAGTAATTCAAAACTTGCTTTAAAAATAGTTCCCATATATTGACTATTGTGGTCACCATTATTAGTATTAATATGAATTATGAAATTACAACTTTGAGAAGAAGTAAAGAACCAAGTATCTAAAGATGTTCATATATTATTTCCCATTTTTTGTCATTCTTATGTGTAAGGAATTTTTTTCTTATTTCTTTTTTTTTTTTTTTT
>JAQZBX010008721.1:0-47535 GCA_029593785.1 Cabassous unicinctus | reverse complement strand
GCTTATTGCTGTGAAGATTGTGGAAAAACCTTTACTCAGCTCCCAACTCTTGCTTTACATGCAAGAATCCATACAGATGAGAAGCCTTATCAGTGTAGTGAATGTGGAAAAGCTTCTAGCCACAACTCACACCACATTAGACATCAGAAAATTCATAGGCATTAAAATTGCTATGAAATCCTAGAATAAAGAATGCCTTCAGCAGATTCATAACACATGAGAAAAATTCATTGTAAAAATATCATGAATGTGGGAAAGCAAAAAAAAAAGCCCAGAACCTATATTCAAGAATTTTCAAAAGGAGAAAGATTAATAAAGTGGAAATGTGTCCTACACAAATTCATAGCATGCATTATTATTGTTGGACTTTTACAAGCCTTCTTATTTAAAGGCAGGAACATTTATGGATCCTGCTATACATCTGCTACTAATCATGTCTCTGAATGGAGGTTGAAACTCGTGCAGTAAAATGAAAGAAAAAGTGGCAGAAGAATTAAAAAGGAAAGGGTAAAATTACCATGCTTAGGTAATATGATACCTTACACAGAGCTATAATTATTAAAATTGTTTGATATTGATGCATTAGTTATGTGGAATAGAACATATTGTCAAGAAAATTGCCCATGAATTTTTGGGGACTTGGTATATGATAGAACTGACATCACAGGTCAGGGAGGAAGGGATGGCCTATTCAAAAAAATGAATTCAAGGTAATTGGCTCCCCACAAGAGGAAATATTAGAAACCTGCCATACATTATTCTTACAAATAAGTTCCAAGGGGATCAAAGACTAATATGCAGAAAACAAAACTCTAATAAAACTTTAAAAGGAAATATAGGAGATTGCCTTTCTAATGTAAGGAATAAGGAAACATTTCTTAAAATCACACTTTGACAATATACTGTAGAAAAACTGAACACATGTACAAGGAACTATATATCATGCGGTCATTACATGAATTTTTTTTAAGGTTCCAGGGCTGGGTATTGAACCTTGTATGTGGGAAGCCGGCACTCAACCACTGAGCCACACAAGTTCCCCTGAGTTGAATTCTTCATTTGTTTGTTTGTTTTTGTTTGTGAAGGCACTGGGGACTGAACCTGGGATTTCCCATGTGGGAAGCAGGCACTCAATTGCTTGAGCCACATTTGCTCCCTACAATTTGTAGTAAGGCATGTAGGAAAGTAATGTAGCCACTAGTAAATAAATGAATGAATAAAGGGTGTTTCCACAACAGAAAACTGTAGAAGAGTTATGTATGTCAAAACAAATATAGAGGCAAGAAATTATCGCAAGCATTTGAGTGAAAAAACCAAGACACAGAATGATGCATATACTATGCTACATTTTTGAAAGTTTGAATAAAACGATAACAAATTACTGTTTTTGGATTCATATGTGTATGTAATAAAGAACAAAATATAGTTTGGAACTTTTTTAAAAAATACTTATAAGAAATAAAGGATCATGGAATCGAGAACAAAAATAGTACATGCAAAGAAAGCAGATTTAAATAAATTAATTATATTGAGTTATATTTAACAGTAACTATATTTAACATCAATATTCCTCTTAATCAAAATTGTTAAGTGAACTAAAATAAGTATATCTATATATACTTATATATACTATATAGTATACTACATGTATACATAAATCTAAGAAAGTCATCTAAGACATACAGCAGAGTAGACAGTACAAAGTGGAAAACAATATACCATGTAAACTCTTTTAAAATATTAAATCTTATTTCACTTTGTCAATATCAAATAAAAGGGATACTAATCAAAATATTAGAAATTGAGTGCCCTTTCATAATGATAAAAGTGTTTAAATCCCCAGGAAGTTATAGCATTTAAAAATGTGTACCCACCTGTAAACATGGCTTTTGATAGGTGTCAGAAGTAGAATATGTCAAAGAATTGGACATTTTTTTTACTATTCTCTCAGAATTTCATAGAATAAGCAGAGAAAATAACAGTGAAGATACTGAATATATGATAACCAAGAATAATAAATTTTACTTAATGCCTAATATATGGACCCAAGAAAACTACAGAAAAATATACCTTTTCCCATGCACTTAATATAGGGGCAAGAGGGAGAAGAAGGTAACTGCAGTCATCCTGTAAAGGCAATACTGACAGGGAATAAAGGTGTAGACAAAGAGAAGGGGACAGATGTGGACTTGTTCTGATGATGGGACACAGGATATGCAGATGGGATGGATGTGGGGTGGAGGAAAAGAGAGAAGAAAGGAAGCAAAGCTGCCACCAGAACCCCTGTCAGGTGGACTTCCTGTACATGGAAAGCTGGAGCCAGAAGAGCAGGTTCCTGTGAGGAGTCAAGAGTAATCAGTTGGCCAGTTAGATATCCACACATAGGTATCATGAAGCAGCTGTGTGTGTATCAGGACTGCATGGAACGGATTGGGTTGGATACATAAATGTAGAAGTCATGCCAGTATAGATGGTGTTTAAGACCAAGACACTCCAGTGACAGAACAGGATGCTAAAGAAGGAAAGTTGTTCAAAGACTAAGTCCTGAAGAGACTCTTATGCTGAGAGGCTCTGGAGAAACAGAGAACCCAGCAAAGAGGCAGAGGGGAAAGGGCAGGAAAGTCAGATAAATACAAACAAAATAATGTAGTGAACCAGAAACTAACTGATGGAAGCCTTTCAGGTAGGTGAGGCCGACAGTGTCAAATGCAGCTGATGGAGTAAATTAGAAGAGGAAAATTTGGGGGCAATGGAAATGTTCTATAATTAAATCATGCTGAGTTTGCACAACACTGTACATTTACAAAAAATGTATATTTAATTTTATGTCATGTAAATTATACTGCCATAGTTGTTTAAAAAAAGAATTTTGCCTATCCTCTCATATGATTAAGGTTTTCTATGCCCATGTATTCACCCATGGGAAATAAAAACATGTTTTTATAAAAAGGACTTGTATGTGGATAGTCATAATAACTGCAATCATAATTCCCCAAACTTGAAACAACTGAAAAGTCTACCAAGATGAAAATTCATAAACATTTTCTAACATTGTCATTCAATGTCAAAGAACTCAATGTAAAAGCAGAGAGAACTACTGATGGACACAACCAACAACATCGACAAATTTCAAAACATTATTTTGAGCTAAAGATATAGGCACCAAAGAATCTATTTTGATTTACTTCATTTTTATGACTTGCAAGTATTGGCAAAAATGATTTATGGTGAAAGGAATCAGAACAAAGGCTGCATGCTAATGTAGGGTGTATGCATGTTGACTGAAGGTACAAGAGATATTTCTGGATTAATAGAAATCAATGATTCATATCTTGATATGGTTGTTGGATACTGAGGGGTATAGAGAAATGAAAAGTTTTAAAGCTTTGTCAGTCATTCAGTTAAGATTGCCACATTTCACTGTATTTCAATTTTACATTAGTTGAAAAAAAAACAATTAGAAAGAGAGAACAAAGAATGATCATTAGAATGTAATGGAGAGAAGGACATATTATTTTCTGCCTCTCCTCTCCCCTTTCAACACACACCACAGATCCTTTCATAGATGACATGTCAAAGCTGCCAGTTGCTGGTATGTTCGAGGTGGAATCCTGAGGAGTTCTCTGTGGTTTATTGTGGCTGACAGATCCACCGTTACTTGGCAGAGAACTTTGGGTGGCTGAAGTGCCAAAGATGGTCTGTGAACTTCTCTGAAGCCTGTTGCTCGGCTGATCCTAGGGGACCTGTGAGAGGTGGTGATAGAGCTGCTGTAAAAGGACATATGTCCAGGCCTCACATTCCACTTTTCATCAGCTTACTGGTGGGTCCCTTACTGGTATTCAGATTTGCACAGTTTGTATTAAGCCATATATATATGAGGAAAGCAGCTTGCCCAGACACTGGCTGTAATCACTGAAGAGAAATGCCAGCTCCTTGCCAAGAGTCGGTTGCTCACAGGGATTGCAGAGACTGCCATATTGAATGGCAGGCTGGAGAAAGAGACTTTAAAATACCCAGCCTTGAAGATATCTACAGAAATGTTGAGCGAATAAAAGTGATGCTGATGAGATTAACTTCACTGGTCCCAAAACTGAAGAAAAGGGAGCACCAAATGCTTCAAAATAAAGGAGGTGATAATGGATATGCTAAAAACACTGAAGTCTCTCAAAGGGTCATGAGAACCCCCATAGCACAAGGACTTTTCCAAACCCCATTCCCTCTCTGATAGCTTGTCCTCCAGAAGTGTCTCCAGGGCCTGGAAGTTAAAGCAACACTGTTCCCTCTCCTACACTCAGGCCTCCTGAACCTTCAACCTACATTCACTCACCTGAAGTTCCCTGAGGCCAGGGGATTCAATGGGACATCCTACACTGGCTGAAGTTCTGGTACCTTCTTATTCTGGACAAAGCCAAGAACAATTCCTCCCTTTAGAGGAAAAGACTATCAACTTCCTGAAAAACACCTGGAAATAAGGGACTTTCTTTCTTTTCAAAGATAGTTTGAATTATCTCCCATTAGTAGATGAAACTGCTACAATTTAAACATTTACTCAAAGTGAAACTTGATCAAATTACATTTCCCAAAACAATATTTCCTAATTATAATATATATCAATCTCAAGTGAAAAAAAATATATATATATACCCCATCTGTGGCCGTTTGTCAAATTGATATAATTATGAATTCCAAAAATATAATTGGATCATGCTTGTAAACTGATCTGTTAATCTGGGCATGATTAAGTTATGATTAGGGCATTGATTGGGCCATGTCAGTAGGGTGTTGTGTCTCACCCCGTGGTGGGTGGTGGAATTGAATATAAAAGGCAAGGCAAAGGACAGAAGGAGGAGATTTTGAGAAGCAGTTTTGACGCTGGAGAGAAGGCCCCAGTAGAAGACAAGTGAGCAGTTCTCCTGATAGTCTACAGCTGACCTTGTCGAGGAACCAGAGGAGCTAAGCCTGGAGAGAAATGCAGCCCCAGGAAGAGAGGAACCCAAGAAGCCTGAACCCTGGGAAACATCAGCAGCTGTCTTGCTCCAAAACATGGCAATGGACTTGGTGAGAGAAGAAACTTAACGTTTTATGACCTGGTATCTGTGGACTTCTAGCCCAAATAAATACCCTTTATAAAGACCAAGCAATATTTGGTATTTCACATTAGCAGCCCTTTGGCTGACTAATACACCATCTATATATTATTAATATTGTATTGTATTTAAAATATATATGGTTTAGCCATAAAAGATATTTAAACATTGGCAACAATATTTTTTGGCAGAGTTGAATTCCTAAGTCACAACTCCTCCATAAAGGCAACTTTGTTTTTTTAAACTAAGTACATGAATTGTGGAAAGAGGGCATCAGATTAGGCAGTCAGTGCTCAACTCTCACAAAAACAATGGAGAAAGAGTTAAAAGCAGGCTGAGAGACCTGCTTTGGGGGGGTCAGCAGACCAGGAGTGTGCTTGACAGCTCTCAGGAGGGTGAGGGACAGAGAGATGAAGAACCCTAAACAACAAACATGAGTTACCAGACCTAGGGGGACTGGGAAGGGCTTCCCTCCCAAAGCCCCAAGATGTTAAGCTGGGGTAAAATCCCTGACTCAGTGAAGCTGACTGAGAATGGAACAGATATCTTCCTCCCTGTCGGCTATTACACAGGAAAAGGGAGGGGGATCTGGGGGCTTTTCTTCAGTGAATTCAGCCAGTAGAACTCGCTATGAATCTCAGCTCTGGGCAAACAAAACACAGGAAAACAGAGAATGATACACCTCCATGGAAATGTGCTCCAAATGATCCCCATCCAACGGCCAGTATAGAAATTGCATGAACAAAATCTGATTTTGAGTCTCTCTTTCCTCTAACCCATGGGAGAAAATCTGCACCCCATTAGTGAGTCCCTGGCACAATTTTTATAACTTAAGCTAGGCAATTTTTAAATATTTAGAATAAGTCACAGAACATATCAAAGAAGAGCTGTGAAAGGAAAAGAGATAAGAGAGAGAAATTGGCCATCAGAGTAAATTCACCAACATATTCAGATGTTTAGACATCAGCAAAAAATAACAAGCAATATTGGGAAATAGGAAGAGATGGCCCAGGCAAAGGAACAAACCAAATATCCTGAAGAGATACAGGATTTAAGACAAGTAATCAATGATAATCATACAACTCTTCTAAATCAATTTAAAGAATTGAAAGAAAATATGACTAAAGAGATAAAGGATATTAAGAAGACTCTGGGTGAGCATAAAGAACAGTTTGAAAGCCTGCAAAGAAAAGTAACAGACCTTATGGGAATGAAGACATGATGGATGAGATTTAAAATAAATTAGAGGAACATAAGAGCAGATTTGGAATGCTTGAAGACAGAATTAGTGATTTCAAAGACAGAACATCTCAACTGGAAAAGACAGGAGAACAGAATGAAAACAGAATGGGAAAAATAGAACAGAGTCTGAGGGAACTGAATGACAATAAGAAACACCAAGATATGCAATATTGGTGTCCCAGAAAGACAAGAGAATAGAAAAGGGGCAAAAACAATATTTGAAGGAATAATGACTGTAAAGTTCTCAAAATTTATGGAAGACATAAATATCAATACCCAAGAACGACAATGCAACCCCAACAGAATAAATTTGAATAGACCTACACTGAGACACCTACTATGCAGAAAAATAAATGTCAGAGATAGACAGGATTCTGAAAGCAGCAAGAGAAAAGCAAAGCATCATGTACAATGTTGATTAAATTAAAATTAACAGTGTGCCAGAAGTTCTAGCTAGAGTAATTAGGCTAGACAAAGAAAAGGCGCTCAAATAGGAAAGGAAGAGTTAAAACTTTCACTGTTTCCTTATGATATGATCCTATATCTAGAAAATCTTGAAACATCCACAACAAAGCTACTAGAAATAGACGAGCTGGGTAAAGTGGTGGGATACAAGATTAGTATGCAAAAATCAATAGCGTTTCTACACACTATTGATGTGCAATCTGAGGAGAAAATCAGAAAGAAATTCCATTTATAATTGTGACTAAAACAATAAAATATTTATGAATAAATGTAACCAAGGACATAAAGGACCTGTATTCAGAGACCTTCAAAACCTTACTCAAAGAAACCGGAGACTTAAATAAATGGAAAGATATTCCATGTTCATGGATTGGAAGACTAAATATCGTTCAGATTCCAATTCTACCCGAACTGATCTACAGATTCACCAGAATCACAATAAAAATCTGAATGGCTTTTTGGCAGAAATTGAAAGGATAATAATCAAACTTATTTGGAAGGGTGAGGTGCCCTTAATAGTCAAGTATGTCTTAAAAAACAACAAAGCTGGAGGACTCTCACTCTCTGACTTTAGAGCATATCACTTAGCTACAGTTGTGAAAACAGCATGGTACTGGTATAAAAACAGCACCATGTTTTTATACAACAAAATTGAGAACCAAGTAATAGACCTCACATCTACAGTTAAGTGATTTTTGACATGGCTGTTGAGCCCATCCAGCTGGGCCAGAATATTCTGTTCAACAAATAGTGGTGGAAGAACTGGATAGCCATATCCGAAAGAAAGAGGACCCCTATATCTCACAGCTATAAAAAATTTAACTCAAAATTGATCAAGGACCTAAATATAAAAGCAACATCCATAAAACTTGCAGAATAAAATTTAGGAAAATCTTTAAGATCTTGTGGTAGGTGGTAATTTCTTAAACCTTACACCTAAAGCATGAGCAACACCTCCAAAAAAATAGATAAGACCTCTTCAAAATTAAACATTTTGCACTTAAAAGGACTTTGTCAAAAGGGTGAAAATGCAGCCAACACAGTGGGAAAAATATTTGGCAATCACATATCCAATAAGGTTATAATATCCATGATACATAAAGAGATAATACCATTCAACAATAAAAAGACAAATGAGCCAATTAAAAAATATGTAAAGACTTGAAAATATGATCTTTTTTATATTTGGTTGTCCAAGGAAGAAATACAAATGACAAATAAACGCATGAAAAAATATTCAACATCACTAGTGATTAGGGAAATGCAAATCCAAACTACAGTGAGATATCATTTCGAAACTATTAGACTGGCCACAACTAAAAAGTTGGAAACCTGTAAATGTTTGAGAGGATGTGAAGAGGTAGGAATACTTATGCACTGTTGGTGGGATGCAGAATGGTACAGGCACTATGGAGGACTTTTTGGCAGTTCCTAAAGAAGTTGAATTTGGACTTGCTATGTGTCCTGGCAATTCTATTTCTATGTATATACCCAGAAAACCTGAGAGCAGCGACATGAATAGACACCTGTATACTGATGTTCATAGTGGCATTACTCACAATTGCCAAAAAATTGGAAACAACCCAGGTGTCCATCAACTGATGAATGGATAAACCCTCTGTTGTGTATACATGCAATAAAATATTTTGCAGCAGTAAGAAAAAATGAAGTCGTGAAACTTATGACAATGTGGATGAAGCTGGAGGACATTATATTGAGTGAAACAAGCCAGACACAAAAGGACAAATACTGTATGATTGTGCTATTATGAACTAAATATATTATGTAAACCCATGGAATTAGTAATTAGAATATTGGTCACAAGAAAATAGAATATGGGTAGAGAATGGAAAGTTAATGTTTAATCAGTGTAGACTGGGTTAAAAGGTTGTTTGTAAATCTTCAGAAATGAAATAAAATGCGAGCATTTCATGCTGTTTATGACTAGGAGAGCTATATTATGAGGGTATGATAGTGGTTGAAAGGGAAAACCTAAGGACATTTATATTACTAGAAGAAAAGTGAAAATATGTAACTTGGGACTGTATAACCTAGTGAAACCTCATGTAAATTATGAATATGTGTAATATTGCAGATATGACTGTTTCTTCCAAAATATCAATACTAGTAAACTAAGAAGAAGTAAACAGAATAGCACCTATGTAAGGCAGGGGAAGCACAGAGAGATTGAGAGGTGATGAGTTTTGTTTAGTTGGTTGTGTTTTGTTTTCTAGCATTGTTGTTATTTTTGCTGGAATAAGGAAGATGCTCTAAGAATGACTGGAGTGGTGAATGCACAACTCTGTAACTGTACTGAATATCATTGACTGTACACTTTGGATAGATTTATGCTTTATTAATATCAATAAAACTGATTTGTTAAAAAGTAAATATATTTTCTGGGGTGTAATTAATCTGTATTCTTAAAGAGAAACCTATTCAATATTTATATTCCAAAATAAGAGGGGTTAAAGAATAAAATTGGTAATTTCATATGTAGATGATTTTCTTTCTCTGCCTTTTGTGGAACTGAGACTTTTCTGACTATGCAGAAATCCTCATGGACCATTTCAGGAAGACTCCACATCCCACCCTCATACCTGTCCCGAATCATCTGACACACCTTATATGAAAGGTAAGGAAGCAGCAGGGGTTTCTCCCCACAGACACAGTAGGCGTACCCAGAATTAGCAGTTTTAGACAAAAATGGCACTCCCTCTTTAGGCAATTAGCACTAACTGGAGATTATTAGAGATGGAAGGAGAGCAGGAAGTGCCACTTTGAGTAAGTGCTTGGGGGCAAATAAGACAAAAGTATATAACAATCATTATAAGAAGGTAAATGATTTCTCCTCAAAATATAGCTTGGTCTGGGTGGAGAATTGTTAAGATGAGAAAGAATGCACCTGTCCTCATGGAATTGATACTTTAGGGGGCAGAGTGGGCAGAAACACTGAACAGGGAATTTAAACAGAGCACAGAGGATGTCATGAGATGATAAATTAATGCACAAGGAAGGGCAGGCATCATGGGTGTGGGAAAGGGGAGCTTGGGGGGGAGAGGTAAGGGAATCCTCTCTGAAGAGGGGACATCTAAACAATTAATCAACATGGGGACAAGTACTGCAGGATGAAGGGACAGAAGAGGTGATGGCTATGATGTGGGTATGAGAGTGGTGTGTTTGAGGATCAGCCAGAGGCCAGACAAACATAAATGTAGTGAGTGACTGGTAGCCAGAAGAGTGGGCAGTAAATGCTGTCACCAGGTTAGGGTTTGATTTTAATTTAAGAGAGCAGTTTCTGCAATATGGGGAGAAGGTTTAGCAGGAAAAAGAGGTGGACACCCTGACAGGGACTCTTTAAGATGAGGATATTGATTGCTGCACTGGGGTGTGTGTGTGGGGAGAGCAGTAGAGACAGAGAGAAGGGGTCAGCGCCAGGGCCTGTTCTGCAGAGACCAAGAGGTTGCTAATGCTTGCGTGTGCTCCTTTTAATTCGAGTTCTGTTCAGTACCTCTCAAGCCAGAGCCTGTCATCAAGTACCTGGTGGTCCTGGCCACCGTTCCATATGCCTGTGCTTGGGAGGGAACAGCTGAATGGGGCTCTGTGTACCTGGGGGAGGCCTGTGTCTCTCAGTGCTCCTCTGGGGGTTCACTATGAGACTCACATGGATCTGAGGCCTTTGCCCTGGGCAGCTTCAGAGCTCCATGAAAGCATCCTCCAGACTCCTACCTGGGTGTAGTGAGCCTTGTCTCCAGCATTTTGCAAGCAAAGGAGGGGCAGGGGAAGGTAGACTTACTATAGAGCCTTTCTCTGGAGCTTATGTTTCAGTGGGCTTCTCACCCCACCTCACCTATGCCTGTGTCTACAAATTCACAGACTCTTTCTCATCTTTCCCATATTCTGCAAATCTAGTGTGCAAACCGGGATAGATACTCACCTTCCAGCTGTCTAATTTTCTTTGGTGGTTCATCAGCCTTTCCTTCCATTTCTGCTTTCAGCCTCATTCTTCAACTCTACTTTTAATAGTGCCAATGTGCCCAATGCCAGAACTGTTTCTAAAATAAATCCAATGCTTCTAGTTAAGTGTTCATGTTTGCTGGACCTTACAGTTCATTTGGGAGAGACAGGAGCTGCATCAGCGAGGGAGTGGAGGCAGGAGCCTGACCAGCCTGGCTCTACAAACTGTCAGAAGCCTAACTTGCCTAAGGGAGCAGGGGAAAGAAAACCCAGATAAGCTTTCAGAAACCTGCTTAACCTGTGCAGCCAGGGTGGTTCAGTGGAAGAGTTCCTAACTGGCATGTATGATGTTCTTGGTTTAATTCCGAGTTCATCCTAAGAGAAGGGAATACACCAGGTTATTTTTATCGGTTCTTTTTTTGTTGTCCCAGGCTTGCTTTTTGTTTTCTTGTCCCAGGTTTGCTTCGTGGTGCCTCCTAAAGACAGGCAGACACAGAGAGCACACAATAATGGACACACAGCAGACAGTGAGTGTAAACAACGAGGAGGGAGGAATAAATAAATAAGTCTTTAAAAAATAAATGCTTTCATATTTTGAATTTTTAACATGAGAAATTTTTTTATTTGTTTATTTTACCAGGATGTCCAGGGGATTGAGCCCAGTTCCCTCCATATGGGAGATGGATGCCCAACCATTTGAGCGACATCCATCCCAGAAATTTAATTTTAATGAATACACCTACAATTTATTGATTGCCTTCTCATTTTGAGCAAGTATCACCTGTAAATATCATTCTATCTATATATTTTATACACATATCAATCACAGCAAAACAAAGACGTTTCATTAAACTGAAATTAATTTAAAATAATCTAAATTGCCACTGGTTCATGACAAATTGTCTAATATGGAAATTTTCTCCATTAAAAACAAGAGAAATTAAGAAGTATATTTCAAAAAATTTGTTGACAACCTTGCCTCGATTAAAGTCAGGAAAGTAAAAAAGCAAAATAAAAATTTTGGTTTTGCGAGTAAATAACAGTTAAAATTAAAACAATATAGTTGCAAAATTTTCAACACTTTTTCCAACTATGCTGGTGATGCAGGTAAAAATGAACCATTTAAAAATGAGTAAAAGCATTTGCTAAGGGGCCCCACTATCCCTTTCCCCTTGGGCCTGTCCCCAGCGTACCTGATTGGAAGGCTCTGATACTCTGCACCTCAGTGGTGTCCATGCTCTTCCTTCTTCTCTGAGTTTGTCAGAACTGCCAACAGGCACGATCCTGAATCCTTACAAAACCCTACAGCAGGCCAGGATTTCTAGCAGGCAAACCACTAAATGAACATTACTCTGGTCAAGTAAGTTTTGCTACACTGCTGCAGGAGGAAGCACAAACCACCCTCTATCTAAGAAAACGCTGTCAGAGGAGCCAGGAAAAAGGCTCCTCAACCACAGCTGTGAAGAGAAAGCTTCTGACTCACCGCCGGCCTAGCGGGGGCACCCCAGGGCCACAGCGGCTTCCTCCGCGGTCTCGCCAGAACCAAGCCATGAGCTCAAGCCCGGCAGTGCCAGAACCCTGCAACCGAATTGCAGGCATTTCTGGGGCAGTTGGCAGCCCCTGCAGGCCCGCCGTGTGCAGTGCAGGGCAGGAAGCGCCACGCTCCCGGCATCGCCCACTTCCCGCCTTCCGGATGAGTTACCGTGGGGCTTCCCAATTCTTCAGGGCAGCGACTCGGCTGGCTGAAGCAGCCCCCGCAGGACAGTCCCCAGGGAAGACCTCGGGAAGGAAGGACCTGCAGAAGGAGCAGCAGCAGGGTGCCTCTGCCCACATGCGTCCTCTGATGCCACAGCCTCCTATTCCCACACCCACCCTTCTGTCAATTCCTGGGTGAAGCTCAGAATGCATCACAATGTGTTACTCTGTGGTCCAATGTGATTCCCCCTGGAGGGCCCACCTGCCTGAATCCTCCCTTCCTCTATCCCACCCATCTTTGCCCCATGCAGGCAGCAGATGGCCACAGTGTGTTTCTGAATTAATGGGGCTCAGTTGGGATCACCTGTCCAGAATCACACCACCAGATGAAGTAGAACCGACCCAAGTTAATATTTCCAGTCCAGGGCTCAGAGAGCTGCAAGGGTGGCAGAAGCCTAACAAGGCACTGCCTAAGAAGGGGCGGTGGGAAGTTGAGGCTCCTCCTTCACCATTTGCCTCTTTGGAACCTTCCCCCAGGGAATCCCTGCCAGGTGGTCACTGCGTGCGTTAGGGGAGGGGCCACTTCACAACATTCCATCTGAGCTCAGGGGGAATGAGCCATGGTGTAGGTACTGAAATACTGAGAAGTAAACTGAAAAAAACATTATTTCTGACAATTTTGTTTTATGTGTAGCTCCCGAAATTTAGAGAGATTTACTGATCAAGTATGTTAATGTTGCATCTACTATTTAAAATGAAAAAAAGAAAATTCCTTTCACATTTAACTGAATTGTCATTGTCCTTAATTGTTTGATTTTTATGGAAATTGTATGGAGTAAAATGTTTAGAGATCGTTTCCAAGATCATTTTGGTAACTTAAGTATGTAAAGTGTATGGAATTATTTTTTATTAAGGGGAAAGAAAGTAATTTGTCCTAAAATAAATAACTAGTTATTAAAATGAAGAAAATGTGGGACAAAACCTGAAAAGTGTAAAGAGCACAGAAGGATTGCAGAAAAGGAATATTTTTTGGTCAAAGTTGGACGATTTAATAGGACTATCTACAAATTTTTTAAAGCCTTATCAAAAATTATAACAATGCAAAACTAAAATTTGGTCCTTGAAGATGCAGATTAGGGAATGGGAGGCTGATCTCTTCAAGAAATTGCAGAAGGGAAGCTGCAGGGCTGTGGGGACACTTGGAAAGGGCAGCTAGAGAGGGGGAACCCAGTTGGCTGAGGGAAAGGGGAGCTTGTGAGATAAGGCACACAAGCCAGCACACAGCCAGCTCAAAGGGAGAGGGAATCCATGGAAGTAATTTGCCTGGAAGACCAGCATTCAGTCAGGTCCAAGAGTAAGGTTGTGAGTGGTGTTGAGAGTGACGGAATATGATGGTTAACAGCTTGGGGGATTGGACTGGACTATTCATGGAAATGGGGGGCAGATGGAGAAATCAACAGGTGAACTCTGGGGATTTGTAGGTCTATGGTAGAAACTGCAAGTGTGTGAATGTTCTTTTGGCATATATGGTGGGAGAGAGTCTCTGGTGCAGGGTGTAAGTGATTGGGAGATAGGTAGAAAAGGGTACAGCTGGGGCATAATTTGATGGAACATGAATGTGCTCATGTGGTTGTGGGGTGTTATCTCAGTGGGTGGAGACCCACACTGTAAACAACAAAATATTAAACTCCCATCCTGGGGCATCCTGCTACATTCTCAAATAGAGGGGTAAGAATTTCTTGTGTACATAGGCAATGCCTAATAGAAGTAAGCAAACTAGTTTGCCAACCCCTCAATATTACTGCATCTTACTATGGATGTTATTCTTGAAAACATGAAACTTAATGGTTACCATAGGCTCCAAGGGGAGGGAGAGAGATGAATAGGTGGAATATAGGACATTTTTAGGGAACTCAAATTTTTATCATGTTTTTGCAATGATGAATACAGGCCAATATACTTTTTGTCAAAACCTATAAAATTGTACAGTGTAAACTGTAAACCATAACATAAACTATTAACCATGTTTAATAGCAATGCTTCAATATTTTTTCATCAATTGGAACAAATGTACATACTCATGTAAGATGTTATTAATAGGGGAAAATCTGAAGGGGAAAGAATATATTAGAATCCCCTATATTTTCAATGTGACTTTTCTGTAACCTAAAGCTTCTTTGAAAATAAAGTGAAAAAAAGCAAGAAGATACAGAAGAAATTGTAAACATACATAAAAGATAACATATCTTATGGGATGAAAGGCACAATGCAAGAAATATTTTTGGCTTCATGTTTTAGGAGGTTTTGGATTACAGAAACGTTACAACTATGGAAGGGAAGATCACTGGTTGAGCGTATCAGTTTTGAGGGATGTGTGAGGAAAGATGCAACTGGGGCATGCCACTATGGAATATAAATGTGTTCATGTGGTCATAGGATGTTATCTCAGTGGGCATAAACCCACATACTAATAAAAAATTATTAAGTTCCCATCATGGGAGTACTGCTACATTCTCTAATAGAGTGGTAAGAATATCTAGAGTACACGGACAGTGCTTAGGAAAAGAGGACAGACCAATACACCAGGCCCTTGATATCAATGCTTGTACTACAGATGCTTATATTTGTAAAATTGAATCTTAGCCTAGTGTGGCAGTTTGAGATTATTTTAGAATCCCCAAAAGAAGATATTTGTAAATGAATCTGTTCCTCTGGTTGTGATACCCTTTCATTATGTTAAATTCAGTTGAGGGGCCTTTGATTAGATTACCTGTTAAAATCACTCTGAGGGCTTTTTTTAAATTTGACTACATCAGTAATGTATGACTCAGGTTGAATCCCCACTCCCTGCTGAGTTTGATATAAACAGACACTCAAGGAGACACATGGGAAGAGAGACGGCTCTGTCATTTTTAAACTTGAGGTGCTGAGGAGAGATGAGCCAATAACATGATTGTTTGCAGCTGACCATGGGAAGAGACCACAGCAGTGCAGACTGATATTGAAGGCCTGGAAAGAAATGAGCCCTATGCCAGGAGAGAGAGAACTGGAAACCCAGAGGGGAAGGAGGGACCAGGAAGAGATCAGTAATCATCTTGCTTCAACACATGGCAACTGACATTTGTGAGAAATCAACCTTGAGTTGGACTTTTTATGGCCTTGTAACTGTAAGACTTTACCCCAAACAAATATCCTTTATAAAAGCCAACAAATTTCTGTTACTTTGCATCAGCAATACTTTGGCAGACTAATATCCCTAGTAATATATATTGCCTAAGAGTTATCTCCTGAAAACCAACTTGTTACTCAATTATGGCCTCTCTCTAAACCAAACTCAACATATGAACTCACTGCTTTCACCACAGTCTGGGACATGACTTCCAAGTATAGGCCTCCCTGGCACCACAAAGAGGGATTATTACCAAGCACCAACTAGTGATGCATTTGGAAAAAGACGTTCATCAAAAAGGGCAAATATTAAATACAAATTATATTTTATGGCTAATAGATTTCCAAGTGAGTCAGGAAGTCATTCCAGAGGTTATGCTTATGCATGACTCAACAGGATCTCACTGACTGCCACAGTAAATGATGCAAGGGATCTCCCAAGGGCTCTAGAAACATCTGGACACTATAGGCAGGGCAGACAACCCAGAAAACCAGCACCCTATTGGTGGGCCTTAAATTGTAATTAAACTATCTCCCCAATACAATGGAGTAAGACTGATTTATAATTTCCCTATACATGGTTCTTCTGCCCCTTTTATTTGAACCTATATTTAGCACTATAGCCATTAAATATATGTCCCAGAAACTTATATCTTCTGGCTGTTCATATTCCATTTGATCCCTGAATCTCATCAGAGTTGCAGCCAACACCTACTCTTAAATTCATCAGACTTACCCAAGACAACAAACAAAATGGTGATGATGGATAATACAGCTCCCCAAAGAACAGAGAGTATCTACAACTGCAAGCAAGACAGTTCCATCCATCTGACCATGGGCTCTAAGCTCCCTCTCAATATGAAACAGAGTGGGCATCATTATTCTAAAATCTTCAAGATTGAGGAATGAACAAACATAAGGGGAGAATGCAACTATGGATCAAAGTAGACTTATTATTTTAGTAATGGAAGAACTAGTAATATTGATATAAAAATTGTGGTCACCAGAGGATCTGAGGGGAGGAAGAGGCAAGAAAAGGTGTAACATGGGGCATTTTGTGGACACTGGAATTGTTCTGCATGATATTGCAATGATGGATACAGGCCATTATACATTTTGTCAAAACCTGTAAAATTGTACAGTACAAAGTGTAAACCATAATGTAAACTATATTATTAACTATAGTAGCAATACTTATATATTTGTTCATCAATTGTAACAAATGTACCACACTAAAGATGTTCTAAATAGGGAAATGTGAGAGAGGGAGAGTATGGGGTACATGGTAATCCCTTATATTTTCATTGTAATATAACTTTTCTGTAATCTAAAATTTCTTTAAAAATAAAGAAAATAGCTAAAATTTGCTTTTCTCTCTGTTGAGTGCCAATGTTTCTTAAATAGTTAGTCCATTTTTAGTTAAATGTTATAAAGTGTTTTTCTCCAGAATAATCAGTGTAAAAAATTTTAAAGCCTGTGTTTTATCAAAACATCTTCTGGTACTTTATTAAGAAAAACAAGTTGTGTCACTTTTTATTTTTTGCCCTTTTCCCCCTTCCTTCCCCCGCTCTTTTTGCTGTCAGTGTCCATTCACTGTGTGTTCTTCTGCGTATGTTTCTTTTTCTGTCTTCTCATTTTTCTCCTCTAGGTTTCAGTGGGATTCAATCCTGCGTCCTCCAATGTGGGAGAGAGGTAGCCATCACTTGTGCCACCTCAATTCCTGGTTTCTGTCATGTCTCACCTTGACTCTCCCCTGTGTCTCTTTCTGTTGCATCATCATCTTGCTGCATTTCTCCCCACATGGGGCTGGCTCAATGCGCAGGTCTGGCATGGCTTTTACGAGGAGACCCTGGGGATCGAACTCAGGTCCTCCCATATGGTAGATGGAAGCCCAATTACTTGAGCCACATCTGCTTCCCTATGTCACTTTTAAAAGAATGTAATATTCAAACCTAACAACTTTAACATTTTGCTTTCTCAAAGTCAAACCATGAAGAATATTGTTAGGCCCCAAACCTGGGCCTTTGGTGATAACCAGAGGAAAAAGCCTTAACATGAGAGTTAGACAGAACTTACATTTGTTATGACTGAAGACAGGAGTCAATGTTGGTCTAAAACTACTCAGACCTGACTCCCTGTGCTGCAGTTCCACTATGGCTTTAATACCTAAGTTACTAGTTAGCATTTGCTTTGATTAAGCATTAGCTTTTATGCATATGGATGAATATACATAGCTAGTTATATAATTGTATGTTTAGTATGTTCAGGAAATCACACTTGCACATACTTTGCATGATCAAAAAAGGGGCAGATAACTTCACCTCTGGGTAGAAATTTTACTATGTTAATTAAACAAGTTGACATGAGGACAGCAAGGGGCTTCTCCTGTGCAGGTCGAGCCAATGAGTTGAAGATTGTTTTCATACTTCATTGCTTCAACAAGATATTCTCAACCACCAAAAGCAGAATTTGGCACCAAGAGAGGGATCCATCTCATTACCTTATAATTTACATATAATTCATTCCGTTGTATCCTAGCACCCAGGAGAGAAACAAGTTTTTGTCAGGTATTCGGTCATCTTATATCTATCAATATCTTTTTATATGAAATGATTGCAAAAGATTTGTTCTTTCACCTTGACAAAAGTGAAGTGCTGAAAATAAATTTCATTTGATGTAAATTGCATAGAATATGTTTAAAGAGTTGTTAAAATTAAAAAGAGATTTTCTAAAACTATGATAATTAAATTTGTATGGTAAAATGTTCATATAAATATTTAAAGGCTACATAAACATTCATTGTCAAATTTTAAAATTTGACAATATTTTCTGCATATTAGACATTAATAGAACATTATTAGTCATGGTTTTAAGTATTTTAAAAATATGTCCTGAAAACAATCAACTTTCCTTATCAGTTACATTGTTATTTTCTGAATCCTCTCTAAAAGTATATATATATTTACTCTATGGATTGTTGCCACTCCTTTAGTGGTTGTACCAAGGATATAAAGGCAGCAGGCACCAGAAATTCTGAGGGGAGATAGAGGGAAGAATAAATGTAACATGGGGCATTTTTGGGACATGAAATTGTTATGAATGACAATGCAATGATGGATAAAAGCATTATACATATTGTCAAAACCTGTAAAAATGCGTGGTGCAAAGTATAGACTATAATGTAAACTATTGGCCATGGATAGTAGCAAAACTTCAATATGTGTTCATCAATTGTGACAAATGTGCCACACTAATGAAAGATGTTACTAATGGAGAGAAGTGTGGGAGGGAAAGGGTGTGGGGCATATGGAAATCCCCATAAATTTTTGATGCATCTTTCATGTAATCTATAGCTTCTTTAAAAATAAAATAAAATAAAAAACTACATACAGTCAGCTACAGATCAAAGAAAAAAAAATGGAAATTTAAAGGAAAGCCAGCAAGTCTGTAAATTATATTCTGCCTGTTAGCCCCATTTGTCAAAATAACCCCCCATGACCCTGGTCAGTGCTGACACGTCTCCTTTGCTCTAATAACAGATGGGGCAAAACCACCACCCCATCCCTAATCCAACAGGATGTACAAATCTCAAAACCAACCATGGAATATCCAAGATTATCAAATGTCCTGTTTGACAATCCAACTCATCCATCTTCCCCTCCCCAAGACATCCTCCCCAAAGGGCAAAAGTTAGTAATTTTCCACCCTATATATGTGTGCCTCATATATGCACCCCTTCTCTAAACCCACCCAGTTACACCAGCTCAAATGAGGCAATAACAATCCTGGGCAGGCAGGCTGAATTCTCCCTTCAGACCCCTACAATGCCTGTGATCTAACAAACTTCTCTGCTTGAATTTTGTTCTGTCTCTGAGCCTCATTGGACCAGGACTAAAAAAGCATAGTAAAAATATAAAGGAGAAACAAACAAACTAAAACTTCTGCTATGGTCTATTGTTAATAATCTCAATATAAGTTGGTTTTCGAACATTTTATTTCTAAAATAGCTTTATCTTTAAAATGCTCACAAGGAAATTAGGGCCTAAATTGTAAGCTCTTTCCACAGTCACATTTGTTTTAAAACATTAAATAGATGTTCCTAAGTTTTAAAGTGCTTTACTCTTTATGTTTATCCTTGTAACTCAGATATCTGTGTCACAGATATCTGTGTAACACCAGAAACTCAGAGTTAAAGTTCTCCAGGTGTGGAAATAACAAAGAAGTTGCATTAATTCTAAAAAGAGAACTCTCACTAGACCACTCTCATCTCAAGATTATCCTTAGCTTCCCTCAACCCACCACCAAAGAACAGGTAGGTGCATTTCTTAGGCTCGCTGGATATTGCCCTTTGGGGGCCCCCTCCTTTTCTTCCATTGCCGGACCCCTTTATGATTTCCTCAAACACTCCCAACCTGAAGCTTTCTCACTCTCTAGTCCCACCCTTTCAAGATCCGAGACTGGGCACGAGGGCTGCAAAAATTCCATCCCCTCGGGCTTCCTTCCAGCTCTAAATGAATGAGGAAGGAGGAAATGCATGTCGGATCCTTTTCACCCCATTGGCTACTACAGCCACACTCTAGATGGGGTCTCTCAGGGCTTCCCCTCTGGCCCACGTGTGGCCATGGCACCTGTGACTTTATATCAGGCCCTGTCTGAATGTTTGACTCAGCTCTCAAAATTGTTTTGCCTAATACCATGGAGACTCTGTTAAAGAGCTGTGATACCCAGAATATCTCTCAAGTGGCCTGGCACACCTAGAAGCTTCCCTGTTAAGTGACCTTAACATTTCAGTAGAGCATATCAGGACTCTCAACTTTCCTTCCCCAGCTCACCTGCCAAAGATGATCCTGAGCCCCATAACTGCATCAGCCTTCTCAAATCAGTTCTCAGTTGAAAACCACGTAACCAAGGGTGAAGAGTTAACAACAATTATGATTATGGAAACATTACACAGACACCTTTTAAGTTAGCCAAAGAAGTTAATATGTGAATGACTGAAACTGACTAGACCAGTTCTTAACCCATGGAAAGATTTCAGGGTGTCTGTGAGCTTGAATTGAAAAAAAAAATCAACTTATTACCTGTGTGTGCATGTGTTTCCAAGAACAAGTTTGCATGTTACAGGCAACACCTATCCCAGGGGAGATCTTAAAAGCTGTAAAAAAAAAAAATCATGAAATGATGGGAAAACAAAAGACAACCATAACAAAAGAGATTTATGAGTCAAATTAGTAAGTTATGTTTCTGTTTGTGTGTCTGTCTGCTTGTTCAATGTATATTTTCATACCTCTGGATGGTAATATCAAGTTAACAAATGAATATTCTTGAAAGAGCTCTACTGTATTTGCAAAAAATTAAATAATCACTTATATTTGTGTATGTAAATGAATACTCCTGGAGTCCAAATTAGAAAAAACATGCAGGATGAAAAAGCTCATATAAAAATCTCACTAAAGAAATTATTTCAAGGACAAAACACTTCAAAAGGCTGTCCTGAATACTTTCATAATCTTTCTGTAGACTATCCTACCACCAGGATCTTCTAACCTTGACTGAATTCCAGCAACTCATTAAAATTGGTCTATAAACTTTGGGGTGTGGGCTGGTGTGGAAAGGTAGGGGAGATGTGAGTTTAATTTAGAATTCTGTCTACTAGGCCTGGAAATTATAAATGAGAGGGACAGAGGGAATATTTCCATATAAACCTTGATTTGCACAGTCTGTCCTGTAATTCCACAATTACATTTTAACAGCTTTGAGATGAGAATAATTAATAACCCAATTGCCAAATTTCAGTAAGTAAATATATCCATGAAATCTATGAAAAGGTTTTTCTATATTATAATTAAAACAAAGATTAAATTTACTATGTAATATATTCCCAAAAGCCTAATAGTTGGTCAGCTTTTAAGGTTATATTTTTAAGGTATTATGAAAACAAAGAATTTCTATCCTCCTATGAAGGAAAAGAAGAAAACAATTCTTACATAAAATATTATTTTAATTATATTCTACTTTGGTGTAATCTCCTGGGATGTATAAATATATTAATAAGTTAACATTATGTCTGTTTCACCTTTAAGATGATAGAGTCATAAGTTTTTAACTAATGAAACTATTAGGTATCTCTTTTAAAAATAATTGTTTTGATTAAAATGAAATGAATAGTTTTTCATAGAACAGAATGAGTTACTTCCTGAAAACTTCCTTGTTGCTCAAGTGTGGCTCTCTTTAAACCAAATAATCTCCAATTTACTTACCTGTAATCAAGTGGATTACTTCATATAAATAACAACTCCCAGGAGAAAAAATTTAATGGAACCTTTATTACCTGCTGGGGCGTGCACCTTAATATGAGTCGTGCCTAAAATCCGGAGGCTGCAGCCTTTATAGACATTCTTCTCACGCACGCCAAACTTTCCCGCACACACCAAGAGTTGGGACAGAATTGGTAGGTTCAAACATATACATTTCTATATGGGGGTTCTGATCAAAGCAAGTAAGCAGAGTTACAGAAACAGATATTTGCCGTTAGCATCTCAGCAGGGGGTGGATAGTGATTGACCTTTTCCCAGCACGAGTGGCGCCATTCCCCCATTAGTCCCGGATGGGTGTCTGGGTTTTTAATGACCATTCATATTTTATAAGCTTGGGGTGCCTGCTGGCGAGAATTGGTGTGGTCTTGTTTCCTTTTCATTCCCTACTCCTGTAATGGCATTAGTCAAACCATTGACTCTGTGTCAGTAGCAAGAGACATGTAGTGAGAGTGTAGCACCATCAGTTTTACTGGCTGAATTCTTTTTCAGATATAGGAAGTGAGACAGTTAATGAAAAGAGGGCCCACTAGAAATCCTAGCAAATTGAGGATGAGTGGGCCTGCAGCAGTGATGATTAATGTAGTTAGCCACGGGGACCATGAATACAGGCTTTTGTACCAGTTTGTACTTTTTGTTCTGAGTTCTTCTCATTCCTGTAGCTTATTTCTGACTAATGAGAGGCTTTCCTTTATCACTCCTGAGGGGTTAGCATAGAAACAGCAGGTTTCGCCTAGGGCTATACATAGTCCTCCCTCTTTTAAGAATAATAGATCTAACCCATGCCTATTTTGCTGAACCATTTCAGCCAGAGAAGATAAGGAATTTTTGAGATGACTAACTGATTTTAGAAACTCTTTTAGGTCTAAGTCAACTTGAGTGGATAAGGTGTTAAAATTTTCTTTACCCGTGACCATGGCTGCCGTTCCCAAGGCTGCTGACCCCCCAATCCCAAGGCCGACCATGATGGGAACGAGAATAGGAACTCGTTTAAACGAATCATAGTTTTAAAATGCTCGCAGGCTCCTTCACCTGAATACCAGTATACTTGTGGGATGATATGCACCAGGATGCAAACGACTGGGTCTTTTTCAGCCCTAGATTGAGACAAGGTTTGGGGGAAGAGACAAGGGTGATTCCTTGGGTACAGGTGAACCAGGTGCCATTGGGGGCTTTCCAATAATAGGATTCATCAGTTTCATCAGAGAAAACAACTGACGAAGAGAGGGGGCCTAGGAAGGTTGAATTGATTTTGGTTGAGGAGGGGGCAAAACAGGTGCTGTTACCTTGTAAGTCCCCTAGAGTTAGAATTGGCTCATGACCCCACTTACATAACCTTTGGCTCTCGTTTACTGATATCTTTTGAACATACAGTGATGTATTGGGGATAGTGCTTCCATTTGCTCCTATTCCAATGTAATAAGGGGGTTGGGGGTTTAGGCAGAGCCAGCAATCATTGGTGGCATTTGGCTGGCTCTCATTTAAGAAAGTGAAGACAGAGGACAACATTGACAACAAGGGGGTTCTGGTGGGTTTTTGCTTGGGGGACCTTAAGTGTCCTGGTTTTCTTTTGGGTGGAATTACCCAACCTGGGTTAAGGAGAATGTCCTGGTTGGGGCCCACCAGTTTGGGTGGAGGGGTTTTAGAATACCCCATTGGATGGCAAACTCAGCTCTGGGGTCTTGATGAACTACATATAGCCTGAGGCCCCATGTTTTGCCTCCTTCCCAGACATTATTGAACCCATTAATTATACAGATGTGAATGGGGTTACCAGACCCTGTGGTTGGGTTCTGGGGCTGTGCCCCCCTGAAGAGCCTGATAGCAGTATCTCTGAAAGCCCATGGTGCTAGGGTTTCATAACCCCATTGAACACAGTGGTACTTCCCTCGAGTATGGCATTCTGGGGGCCCGTCTGCAGGGCAGGCATAGGTCTTGGCCTGGGCTGGTCCTCTTTCTAAATATTTGTCTCCACATCCACCACCTGCAGGAGTGCAATCTGGTTCTATGTCTAGGTTGTTCCAATTCTCCCCAAGGAGGGCACACAGGTCAAAAGAGAGGGTGGGATTTTTCCCAGTAGTTTGAGTGATGTTTAGAAACTTTCCATCTCTTGTCCTTATACTACTCCAGTTATAGGAGGTTAATAAAAAACTACTGACGCACATGCTAATTACCAAGACGGGCAGAAAACTCATTTGCCAGGCAGTTGCTATATCCTTCCCTCTTCCCACCCCTTAGTCTTAACTAGTTCAGCGAATCTTGAATTTTAAGGGGCCTTCTGTTCTGGTGACTGTCTGCTTTTCTGCCTCTGAGTCCCCCGTATCGGACCTGATGTCCTTTAGCTGGGATGCATGTATCCAGTGTCTTTTCCCTGTGACTTTTACTGCTGTGGGCATTGTGAGGATCACCACATATGGGCCAGTCCACTGTGGCTCAAGTGTTCCAGCTTGGAGCTTCCATACCCAGACTAGATTTCCAGGCTGTGCCTGAAATAAAGGAGGGTTAGTACATGGATGAGGGGGGTGGGCTTCTTGGACCGTTCGATTGACAATTTTCCTAATCTGGTCTAGCTCCTTTAGAGTAGAGAAAAGATATTTGTTTGTCATATTCAGATATTTTTTCCAACCCCAACTTGTCCTGCACGTAGGGGGTACATGTGGCCTAAAGGAGGGCAAAAGATAGGAGACTCACCCAGTTTTCGCCAGACTCCAGAGCCAACTTGGTTAGGGTTTCTTTCAAGGTGCGGTTCTTCCTTTCAACCTGTCCTGAACTTTGGGGCCAAAATGCACAGTGCAGTTTCCAATTTATACCCAGGTCTTTAGCCAATTGTTGAGTCACTTGTGCTATGAAGGCTGGGTCGTTATCTGACCCTATTCTAAGAATCTCGGAATCTTGGAATGATTTCTGCTATCAGCTTCTTAACTACTACTATGACTGTTTCATTTTTAGTCGGGTAGGCTTCCACCCATCCTGAAAACATATCTACCAGCACCAGGAGATACCTATACCCATATTTTCCCAACTTTATTTCAGTAAAATCTATCTCCCAGTGCTCCCCTGGTTCTATTCCTCAGAGCCTAGTTCCCACTGAGCTTGGGTACTTCCTCTGATTTACTCTGGTGCAGACTTCGCATCTTGATGTGATGCTTTTGCTGATTTTAGACAAACCTGGGAAATAAAAGTCTCTTTTTATTAGTTCTATTAATTTAGTGCCACCCATATGCGTGGTGTCATGCAGCCTTTTGACTAATTGTCTTCCCACTGCTTAAGGTATATATATCCTGCCATCAGGAAGAACTAACCAACCTTCTGGGGAAATTTTAGCTCCTAGATCTTCCCCCTGCTTGACGTCTTCTGGGGAGTAGTGTAGTACCGGGAGTTCCTGGCTAGGGACGGTCGGGAGCATTTGGACAGGGGTGTCCGGTAGGAAGGCAGCGGCTCATGTGACTTTGTCTGCTAGTCGGTTGCCTTCAGCCTGCGGGGAGTTTCGGTTCTGGTGTCGTTTGCAGTGAACAATGGCTACTCGTTCAGGGAACCAAATGGCTTCTAATAATGCTAGGACTTCAGCTCCGTTTTTAATCTCTTTTCCTCCAGATGTTAGGAATCCTCATGCTTGGTACAGTGCACCATGTACATGGGCTGTCGCAAAGGCATAGCGACTGTCCATGTAAATATCGATAGTTTGGCCTTTTGCCCATTTTAAAGCCTGAGTAAGGGCTATTAGTTTGGCCCATTGGGCAGAGGTGCCATGGCTTAAAGATTGAGCCCAGATAGTTTTGGGTGGCTCTACTACTGCCACTCCATCATAACGGATTCCATCCTTAACAAAATTGCTGCCATCTATGTAGAGATTATGGGATGCCTCAGGCAGCGGCACATCAGTGAGGTCTGGGCATAGCCCTGTCAGGGTTTCCAGCAAGTGTAAGCAGTCGTGTGTCACCGGGGGGCGGGCGCTAGTGTCAGGGAGCATGATGACCAGATTTAATGCCTCCATTTTTGAGAATACCACAGAGGGTAGGTTCAACAATAACACTTGATATTGCGTGACTCTGGCATTAGATATCCAGTGGTCCGGTGAACTAAGGGGGAGGGCTTCTGCTGAATGTGGGGGAGTTACCACCAGATTTTGACCAAAGGTCAATTTAGAGGCTTCCTTGACTAAAAGGGCAGTGGCCACGATGGCTCTAAGGCAGTTGGGCCATCCGGCAGCTACATAGTCCAGATTTTTTGAGAGGTACACTACTGGTCGGTGCCAAAGTCCAATGGACTGGGTTAAGACTCCTTTGCTAACCCTGTGACTTTCATCAACAAATTGCTGAAAGGGTTTGGACAAGTCAGGTAACCCAAGGGCGGGCGCACTCACCAGAGGTGTCTTCAGGCACGTAAAAGCTTCCTGCTGCTTTTTGGTCCAAAACAAGTCACTTACCTTGCCTGGAGTGGTGACATAAAGGGGCTTAGCAATTTCTGCAAATCTGGGGATCCACAGTCAGCAATATATCACTGTGCCAAGAAATTAGCATATGTGTCATTTCAAGGTTGGCGCAGGGGTGCCCAATATGGCTTGTATCCTGTCGCATTAATGTCACTGCTCCCCTTTTTCTAAGATGTATCCAACATATGTTACAGAGTGGGAGCAGAGCTGAGCCTTTTTGGTGGATACACAATATCCCATTTCTGCAAAGGCTTTGAGTAGGCTGAGGGTTGCCGCTCTGCATGAGTCTGAGTATGGTGCGGCTAGAAGGAGGTCATCTACATAATAGAGTAGGGTAACACTTGGATGGTCCTTTCTGAAGGGGGACAAATCTCACCCCAGAGCCTCCCCAAACAAGGTGGGGGAGTTTTTGAATCCTTAGGAAAGCCTGGTCCACATCAGCTGCCCACATCCCTTGGGCCGAGGGTCTTCACAAACAAAAATGGGCTGGCTAACTGGTGCCAAAGATATAGAAAAAAATGCGCCTTTTAAATCCAGGACAGTGTAGGTAGTATGTTCCGGAGGGAGCTGGCTTAGAAGCATGTATGCGTAAGTGACAGCAGGGTGTATTGTTTCAACCTTCTTATTTACTTCTCCAATATCCTGTACCCACCAATAGTCTGTGCTCCCCGGCTTTTGCACAGGAAGTAAGGTGGTGTTCCACGGGGACTGGCAAGGAACAAGAATACCTGCATCGAGTAGATGGTTGATGTGTTTTTCAATTCTAGTTCTGGTCTTGTGGCTGATTGCATACTGCCATACCCGGAAGGGGAGAGATGTGCTGAGTAGTTGCACCACCACAGGGGCCTGATGCTGAACCAGCGCAGGGAGATTGTTTCTGACCAGACACCCGGAACGAGGTGCTGGAATTCTCGCAACAACCCATTAGCTGTTGGCGGTGTCTTGAGGCCTGTTAGGAGATAGGGCAGGTTACTAGGAGGGTCTGGGGCTGAGCGTCAAACTTTAGTTTCATCTCACCATCCTGGAAGGAGATGGTGGCTTTCAACTTTTGTAGCAAGTCTCGTCACAGCAGGGGGTAGGGACAGTCAGGCATAAGGAGGAAAGAGTGGGTGATGGTCCCAGATCCAAGATTAATTGTCCTGGTGGTGGTACAGGGATAAGATTGTATCTTCCCAGTGGCCCCTTGAACCAGAGCATGCTCAGCTTTAAAGGGACAAGGGTCTGATTTTAGGGCAGAGTATGTAGCCCCTGTATCAACCAGGAAGTTAACAGGGCTGTCCCCAACTGTTAGTTTCACCATAGGTTCCCGGGGGCCTGGTGAGCCCTGGCCCCGTCAGTCTGGCAACTGCAGGGCTGGGCTGGGGTCTGCCCGGCATCGGGGGCATTCATTTTTCCAGTGTCCCTTTTCTTTGCAGTAAGTGCACTGGTCCTTTTGCAGTCCTGATCTCCCTTGCCTTGGCTTTCTCTGGGTTCCACAGAATCCATGGGAGGAAGAGTCCCTAGCACTCTCTGTCACCATTGTGCTCAGCAGGACCTTTGCCACCTTCTTGGTTTTTAGAGTATCGGCATCCTCCCTATTGTTATACACTTTCTGCGCCACCTCCATCAGTTCAGATATCAGCTTCCCTTCAAACCCCTCTAGCCTTTGCAATTTCTTTCATATATCATGAGCAGACTGTGATACAAATGTTATATTTATAGCCCTACGATTTTCAGGTGCCTCAGGGTTTATAGGGGTGTAATTTCTATAGGCCTCCATTAGACACTCTACAAAACCACAGGGTGACTCATTAGGCCTTTGGGTGGTTTCACTCACCTTAGAAAGTTTCATTGGCTTTTGGGCAGCAGCTCAAAGGCCATGTAGAAGAGTCTGGTGAAACTGTTCGAGAGCCTCCTTACCTTGACCCTGATTGTAATTCCAGTCTGGTCTGGTTGAGGGGAACACAATTTCTATTTGGGTAGGGTCAGTAGTGGGTTGGCCATCTCGACCCATGATGGTTTTTACAGCCGCTCTCCGGATACAATCTCTCTCCTCCAAATTGAATAGGACCTGTAACAGTTGCTGGCAGTCATCCCAGGTGGGATTATGGGTGAAAAAGATAGATTCTAGGAGAGAAATTAAGCCATGGTTTTTTTCAGAGAGCAGTGGATTTTTATTTTTCCAGTTATACAGGTCTGTAGATGAAAAGGGGGCATATACCATGAATGGGAGACCTTCATCACTCAGGCCTGGACCTGCTTGGTGGAGGGGCAGTAAGGGGACTGGGTTAGGCAAGTTGTGGGGAGCTGGAGAAGCCTGATACTCGGTACCCCTTCACATATGCATGGGCTGGTTAGAGAGGTATCAGCGGGTGTCAGAAGTGGAGGGTACAGGCTGTCTGTAGGTGATTGGTTTAGAGGGAAAGGAGGAGGAGTGGATGGGGAGGGGGCAGACAGAGGGAGATGAGAGGCAGATTGGGGTGTGGGTAGATAAGGGGGCTTCATCAGGAGTGTCCTGCAGGACCGGAGGACTGGGGTTCTTAACGGGAGCTTTCAATGGAATTTGGGGTTCTGGCTGGGCTGCGTGCCTTTGTCCTGCAAGATAAATTTTCAGTTTCTTTGGGAGTGTCTGTAAGAAGATCTATCCACACATCAATTTAAGGAATCTGGTCTGGGTGACCAGGTTTGCCATAGATGACCCTCCGGATGTTGTAGACAGTTGGGAGGTCAGTGGTTCCTTCAGATGGCCAGCCCACAGCAAAGGTGGGCCACTCCAATTCACAGAGGGTTCAGAGGGTCCCCAGGTTGATCTTGGCCCCATATCCAGCTGCTGCTTTCTTGAATTCCTGAAAGTTCTTTAGAAAACAGGCAAGGGGTGTGGTAGGAAAAGAGGAGGATTGACCAATAGTAACAATCAAATTGAGCACAGAACAGAAACTGAGCATAAATGTTACAGACAGTCCGCTGGCTACACACACAGACACACAAACCTTGATCCTATTTTGAGGCCCCAGGTGACGTCTCACCCAGTGGCCAGGCCATGGGACTAGTGCCACATCCACCAGGCCAACGGCCTCCCCTGGATCCAGACTTACCAAAACAGAACAGAACTGGCGGTTCCTTAGGTCAAATTAATAATCTCATGGAGTTTCTGGCCAGACAGAGGATCTACCTGCGCTGAGGAACGTTCCTTAAAGGCCTTCCCCCGAAGGCCTCAGTGTGGCCGCCTCCAGTCTATCTCACTGGGGCCTCCAGAATGAAGTGGATTACTTCATATAAATAAAAACTCCCAAGAGAAAAAATTTAATGGAACCTTTATTACCAGTTGGGGTATGCTCCATAGTAAGAGTCATGCCTAAAATCCGGAGGCTGCAGCCTTTATAGACTTTCTTCCTGCACATGCCAATCTTTCCCGCATGCACCAAGAGATGGGACAGGATTGGTAGATTTAAACATATACATTTCTATATGTGGGTTCTGATCAAAGCAAGCAAGCAGAGTTATAGAAGCAGATATTTGCTGTTAGCATCTCAGCAGGGGGTGGGGAGTGATTGACCTTTTCCCAGCACGAATGTCACCATTCCCCCAATTAACGACCATACATATTTTATAAGCTTGGGTTTCCTGCTGTGGAGAATTGGTGTAGTTTTGTTTTCTTTTCAGTACTGTCATAGAAGCAAACACCCAACTTCTCTTACTCCTCCTCTTCTATTCTTTGAATGCTGTTACTCTTTGTCAGATGTCTTTCCACTTATTTAGGTCTTCTAAATTTCTTTCAACAATCTTTTGTGATTTTCAGTCTACATGTCTGTGTATAAGTCCTTTACATTCTTGGTTAAGTTTATATCTATATATTTTATTCTTTTTCATGTCATTGTAAATGGAGGTTTTTCTTGGTTTTCTTTTCTAGTTGTTCATTGCTGGTGTATAGAAATAAAACTATTTTTATCCATGTTGTCTTGTAACTTGCAACTTTACTGAATTTACGTGTTAGGTCTAGCAGATTTCCTGTAGATTCTTTGGCATTTTCTCTACATAGGATCATGTCATGTGCAAGTAGATACAGTTTTGCTTTTAATTTTCCAATCTGGATGCCTTTTATTTATTTTTTCTTGCCTTATTTGCTCCGGTGAGAATATTCAGTACAATGTTGAGTAGCAGTAAGGTAAACAGACATCCTTGTCTTGTTCATAATCTTAGCAGGAAAGCTTTCAATCTTTCACTATTGAGTATGATGCCAGCTGTGGCTTTTTCATATATGCTTTATCATGTTGAAAACACTCTAGTTTCCTTTTGATTATTAATTGCATGGCATATATTTTTCAATCCTTTTACTTTCATCCTACTTATTTTGCCATAATTGAAGAGAGTTACTTGAAGAAAGCATATTGTTGGATGATGATTTATATCCACTCTAACAATCTAATTTTTTTAACAAAACAATTTTATTGATACATATTAATAAAGTATCCAATTCATCCAAAGTGTTCAATCAATAGTATCTGGTATAATCACATAATTGTGTGTTCATCACTTCAATCATTATAGGAGCATTTTCTTTATTTCAAAGTAAGAATAATAACGAACAGACAAATAATAAAATTCCTCACCTCTCAATCCAGCTATTTTTCCCCTGTGTACATAGCTGCTCTTTCTGGCTGTTCTTCCACAATTATTTATTTATTTATTAAGCAGTTTTATTGATATATAATCATATACCATATGATCTATCCAAAGTGCATACAAAATGACTTTTAATATAATCAAAATGTAGTACATTCGTCTAAAAAATTTTAGAACAATTTCATTACTCTAAAAAGAAAGACTACACACCCTTAGCATTCCTTCCTTAGACCTACATAACCACTAATCTCATTTCATCTTTATAAATTGATTTATATTTACATTTTATATAAATGGAATCATACAATATGGAGTACTCTGTGTCTCACCTTCTTCACTTAATATAATGAGTTTATATTTCATATAATATATTTAGTTCATAATAGGGCAATCATATAGTATTTTTGCTTTTGTGTCTGACTTGCTTCACTCAACATAATGTCCTCCAGGTTCATTCATGTGGTCATATGTTTCATGACTTCATTTCTTCTTACTGCTACATAATATTCAATCATGTGTATACTCCACAATGTTTGTCAATTCATCAGTTGATGAACACTTGGTTGTTTCCATCTTTTGGCAATCAGGAATAATGTTGCTATGAACATCAGTGTGCAGATATCTGTTCATGTCACTGCTCTCAGTTCTTCTGCGTATAAACCCAGCAATGATATTGCTGGGTCCCATGGCTAGTTTATGTTCAGCTTCCATAGGAAACTGTCATCCACAGTGGCTGTACCTTTCTACATTCTGGAAATAATATATGTGTGAATACGTCTTACCTTGGGCCACACACTGCTCCCAGGAGCAGTGCAATTAAGTTGATATCTATTATGGATAAAAATTGGTATAGGAAATAGGATCATGAAACATGGAGAAATTATGTGGGATTGTCCCATTAAGTAAAATTTTCAAGGAGGCCAGCACATTAATGAAAGCTTGTGCTTAAAAAAGGTGCCCATTTATTTGTCTTCATTCCTGTAATTTCAGCTGGAGAAAATGATATCAATAATAATGGTCTCCCCTAAAAGTTTCCACTAATAGGGAATTTCTTTCACACTCCTATGAGAAATATAAAAAATACATATAATTTCATGAATTTAAACCTCCATGCAGTCAGAGAACTCCAAAGCCATACCAGAAATTGCCCTGCATGTAGAAGGCAACTCCTACAAAACACAGTGAGATTGTAGACACATCAATGCAGAAATTCCTAGGGCCACACAGGCATGCTCAAGGCACATGCCCAGAAAGGATTACGGTGGTCCCTACAATTTTGTCTGGAGCAATTTTCTAAATCAATATATGGATAATCTCTGAAGAAGAGCATCTGCACAAGTCCACCTTCAAAGACTGGGAAAGGCATTTTCTTTTGCCTTTCATTTGGTAACTCCTGGCATTCAGGGAAATCTGTCATAATACTGGCTGGATACATACTTAAAAAGCAGACACCTCAAAGTAAAAATTCCTGCACTAACACAATAAAGTATGAAAATATCCAAGTTTCAACAAAAAGTTACAAAACATAAAAAGAAACAGGAAGTGATTGTCCAGGAAGAGAAGAAAATATAAAGCAAATGAAATTATCAATGAAGAAATCAGACATGGGATATACCAAAGAAAGACCTTTAAGAAAAAATGGTCCTAATATGCTCAAAGACCTAAAGGAAAGCATGGAGAAACAACTACAGGAAATCATAAAATGATAGATGGACATGAAGAGAATGTCAGTAATGCCACAGAATTTATGTTAATGAACCAAACAGAGCTGAAACCACAGTAATAGAAATTAAAATTTCCCTTTAGGTGTTCAACAATAAATGGAAGCTGGCAGAAATAGGAATCAGTGGACTTGAAGATAAGACGATTGAAATTGAGGAGCTGAAAAGAAATAATGAAGAAAAGTGAACACAGCCTGAGGAATCTGTAAGATACTATCAAACACACCTATATGCACATTGTGAGAATCCCAGGAGTAGAATAAGGAGAGAAAGGAGCAGATAGATTATTCAAAGAAATAAAGGTTGAAAATCCCCAAATGTGATGAAAGACAATATGCATCCAAGATGCGAAATGAACTAAAAACAAGATAAATTGAAATAGACACACACCACAGCATTTTATAATCAAAGGGGATTTTGAAAGCTGCAAGAGAAAGGCAATGGCTCATATATAAGGGAGCAGCAATAAGTTTAAGTGTCAATTTCTGACTGGAAAACATAAAGGTAAGACAGGAGTGGAGTGACATGTTTAAAGTTCTGAGAGCAAACAATTGCCAACCAAGAATTCTATATCTGGCAACACCAACTTACAAAAGTGTGGAGAGATTAAGACATTCCAAGATGAACAAATCTGAGGGAGTTCATCACCACTAGACTGACCATACAACAAATGCTAAAGAAAGTTCTGTAGGTTGAAAGACAATAGATCAAAGCCATATAAGAAATAAGTATCTCTGGCAAGGACAATGACATGGGTAAATATAAAGGTGAGTTCTATTGTGTTTATGGTTTGTTAAGGTTACTTGTTTTTTCAATAAGGACCTATAGAGACAAATACATAAAATGTAATGATAAAACAGTGGTGTGGCATGCATAATGGGTAAACAAAATATTTATGAGCAGTACTACATAAATATGGGGTCCTGAGAAATATAGGAACATAGTTTAATGTATACCTTGAAATTAAGTTGGTGTCTTAGCAAATATAACTATTAATGATTTGAGATGATAATTTATGACCCACGATAATACAAAAAAAATATCAGAGAATGTACAGGCACACCATGACAGAAATTGGAATACATGTGGCAAAGGCTGAAGGGGCAGGTGATATGGGGAATTAATGCTTAGTGGGTATGAGGATTCTGTTTGGGGATTTGGGAATATTTGGAAGCTGATGAAGATACCACAACCTTGTAAACAGGAGTGATGTCACTGGATGGGGGGATTCCAGTGGATAAGATGGGAAAATTCTTGTTGATATCTTTTTCTGGTTTAGAATTGCATCTCCCTTATCACTAGTGATATTGAACATTTTTTCATGAGTTTCTTTGCCATTTATATTTCTTCTTTTGACAATTGCCGTTTCAAATCTTTTGCCCATTTTATAATTGGATAGTTCATCTTTTTACTTTTGAATTGTATGGTCTCCTTAACATATCCTTTTAATCATGGATATTAAACCCTTATATTGCCAAATATTTTTTCTCATTAAGTCAGCTGTCTTTTCATCCTTTTGACAAAGTCCTTTGAGGTGCAGAAGTGTTGGTTTTTTCTTTTGTTATTCCTATGTGCCAATGCTAGCTGTACCCAGAAGAACTGAGAGCAGTGACACGAATAGACATCTGCACAGTGATGTTCATAGCAGAATTATCCATGATAGCCAAAATTTGGGAAAATTTCCTTGATTATTTCCTCAATTATTCTTTCTGCTGCTTTTCCATTCTCTTCTTCTGAGACACCCAATGCATGTTTGTGCATTTTGCACTGTCATTCAATTCCTTGAAAGCCACTTCAATTTTTCTATTCATGTCTTTCTCGGTTCTCCTTTCTCCTGTCTTTTACAATTCACATGCTCTTCTAATTCACTTATTCTTTCCTTGGCCATTTCAAATCTGCTGTTATATGTCTCTCATGTATTTGCAATCTTATCCATTGTGTCTTTCATTCCAAAAAGAACTGTCAATTTTTTGGAACGCTGTCAAATTTTTATGTTCACATAGTGTCTTTTTTTTTTAACAAATCAATTTTATTGCTACTTATTAATACAGCATAAATCTATCCAAAACAATCAATGGTATTCAGTGTAATCACATATTTGTGCATTCATCACTTCAACTATTCTTAGGGAAGTTTCATTATTCCAATAAAAACAATAAACAAAAAACAAACAACCAAAATTCATTACCTATCAATCTCTCTATGCTTCCCCATCCTACAGAGCTGCTATTCTTTTTTCTTCTCTCTGGTTTGTTCGTATTTATATTTTGTTAAAACAGTCTTATATATGCAAAATCACACATATTCCTGTTTTACATGTGGTTTTACTATCTTATACAGTCCCATATTACAGCTTTTAGCATTCCTTCTCTTAATATACATAAACTAAAACTTTCCGTTTCAACCACTGTCATACCTATATAATAGCTCTGGTAGTTACAGACACCATGATATGCTATCACTATTTCTATATATTCCCAAAGATTTACAAACATCCTTTTTACCAGTTCTGCTCAGATTAATCCTCAGCTTTCAATTCTCTACCCTCCTTCTATTTTTTGGTGACCAAATTATAATTATTAACTCCGTAAGTTTACACAATATATTTGGTTCATAATAGAGCAATCATACCATATTTGTCCCTTTGTGTCTGGCTTGAGTCACTCAACATATTGTCCTCCAGGTTCAGTCATGTTGCCATATGCTTAATGACTTCATTTCTTCTTACTGCTGGGTTATATTCCATCATGTTTATACACCACAATTTGTTTATCCATTTGTCAGTTGATGGACACTTGGGTTGTTTCCAACTTTTGGCAATTGCAGATAAAGCTACTATGAACACTGATGTGCAGGTGTCTTTTCATGACTCTGCTCTCAGTTCTTCTTAGGATATAAGCCTAGTAATGTTATTGTGGGGTCCATGGCAAGTCTCTATTTAACTTCCTTAGTATCTGCCAAACAGCCCTCCACAATGGCTGTGCAGTTCCACATTCCCACCAACCGTTAATAAGCATTCCTATCCACATCCTTTCCAACATTTTCAGATTTCCAAGTTTTTAATAGCTGCCATTCTAATAGGTGTGAAATGATGTCTCGTTGCAGTTTTGATTTGCATTTCCCTAATTGCTAGTAATGTTGAATATTTTTTCATGTGTTTTTTGCCATTTGTATTTCTTTGGACAATTGTCTTTTCAAGGCTTCTGTCCATTTTTATATTGGGTAGATTGTCTTTTTATTGTTGAGTTTTATGATCTCTTTGCATATCATGGCTACTAAACCCTTATCAGATATGTGATTACCAAATATTTCTCCCATAGTGACAGCTGCTTTTCACCCTTTTGACAAAATCCTTTGAGGTGCAAAAATGTTTAATTTTGAGGAGGTTCCATTTATCTATTTTTCCTTTTGTTGCTCGTGCTTTGTGTATAATGTTTAAGAAACTACCACCTTCCACAATATCTTGAATATGCTTTCTAACATTTCTTCTAAGAGATTTTTGGTCACCACTTTTATATTTAGGACCTTGATCAATTTTGAGTTAATTTTTGTATAAGATATGAGATAGAGGTCTTATTTCTTTTGGATATAGATATCCAGTTCTCCCACCACCATTTGTTGAAGAGTTCTTCTTGCCCAGCTGGGAGGGCTTGAATGCCTTGTCAAAAATCACTTCACTGTAAATATGAGGGACTATTTCTGAGTTCTTGTGTCAGTTCCATTGGTCAATGTGGCTACATTTTTGCCAGTATCATGCTCTTTTTTACCACAGTAACTAAGTAATATGTTTTAAGTCTAGAAGTGAGTGTTTTCCGAATTCATTTTTCTTTTTGAAGAACTTTTTGGCTATTTGGGCACCTTAACAATCTCAATAAATTTGATAATTCATTTTTCCATTTCTGCAAAAATGTTTGCTGGGATTTTTATTGTAATTGCATTGAATCTGCAAATCAGTTTGAGTAGGATTGACATGTTAACAATATTTAGTCTTTCAATCCATGAACATGGAATGTCCTTCCATTAATATAAGCCTTCTTCAGTTTCTTTTAGAAATGTTTTGTAGTTTTCTGAATACATGTCCTTTATGTCCTTGGCTAAGTTCATTCCTAAATATTTGATTGTTTTCATTGCTATAATAAATGGAATTTTTTCCCTGATTTTCTCCTCATAATGCACATCAGTAGTGTACAGAAACACTATTGATTATGCTTATTAATCTCGTATTCTACCACTTTCCTGAACTTGTCTATTAGTACTAGTAGCTTTGTTGTGGATTTTTCAGGAGATCTAGATATAGGATCATGCCATCAGCAAATAGTGGAATTTTACTTCTTCCTTTCCTGTTTGGGTGCTTTTTCTTTCCTTAGCTAGCCTAATTGCTCTAGCTAGATCTTCCAGAACAATATTGAATAACAATGGTGACAATGGGCACACTTGTC
The DNA here is from genome assembly GCA_029593785.1 of Cabassous unicinctus. Taxonomy (NCBI): domain Eukaryota; kingdom Metazoa; phylum Chordata; class Mammalia; order Cingulata; family Chlamyphoridae; genus Cabassous; species Cabassous unicinctus. The sequence goes on along the minus strand of JAQZBX010008721.1, from coordinate 10,413 downwards.
TTGTTCCTGATCTCCGGAGGAAAGTATTCTGTCTTTCACCATTGAGTAAAATGTTTACCGAAGGTTTTTCTTATATGCCCTTTACCATATTGAGAAACATCCTTCTATTCCTATCTGTTGGAGATATTTTATCAAGGGTGCTGTATTTTGTAAAATGCCTTTTCTGCATCAATTCAGAAGGAACAAGTGATTTCTCTTCTTCAATTTTTCAATGAGGTTTATTACACTAATTAATTTTCTTGTGTTGAACCACCCTTGCATACCTGGGATAAAGCCCACTTTATTGTGATGTATAATTTTTTAAATGTGCTTTTGGATTCTATTTGGAAGTAATTTGTTGAGGACTTTTGCATTATATTCATTAAAGATATTGATCTGTAATTTTCTTTTTTGTACTATCTTTATATGATTTTTGTATGAGGGTGATATTGCTTTCATAAACTTTTTGTAATGTTCTTTCCCTTCAATTTTTTGGAAGCACTTGAATAAGATTGTTAGTAGATCAAATTTGAATGATTAGTAGAATTTAACTGTGAAGCCATTTGGTCCCAGGCTTTTCATCTTTAGAAAGTTAGTGATAACTGTTTCAATATCTTGACTTGTGATTGTTTGATTTGGCAGTGTCTACTATTTCTTCTAGGGTCCATGTATGCGGTTTGTGCATTTCTAGGAATTTGTCAATCTCCTGTACATTGTCTAATTTTTTGATATACAGTTTGTATTAATCAACCAAAGGGGTGTTGAAGCAAACTACTAGAAATCTGTTGGTCTTTATAAAGGGTAATTAATTGGGGTAGAGGCCATAAAGTTACCAGGCTATAAAGTTACCATAAAGCATAAGTTATTTCCCGCAACAAATTCTGTGAGGGGTCCGGCTTACTGAGTTCCTCTCTTCCTGGGGCTTGATTCTCTCCCTGTTCAGCTGCTTGCACTCTCCACAAGGTCAGCTGTAGATTATGAGGCTCTGGAGTCTTTGCCTTTCTCCACAACTCCAGATAAGTGTCAGGTGAATGGCTCATCTCTTTTGATGGGGCCTTCTCTCATTACTCACTACTAAGCTGCTCTCTTTGCTGACTTCCCAGGGCTCCAGCTCAAGACTCCACATCATAACTCCAATATCAGAACTCCAACTCAAAAAGTCACTTTTCCATGACTTTTATCTTTGATTTCCTTCCCACAAAGTGGTGGAGCTCAATGCCTTACTGTTGTGGTCCAATCAAAGCCTTAATCATAACTTAATCATGCCCAGATGAGCAGACAGTTTACAAGCATAATCCAATATCAATTTTTTGGAATTCATAACTATATCAAACGGCCAAACTGCTACACAGGTCATAGCATATTCTTATGCACTCTCTTATTTCTGTATGGTTAGTGTTAATGTCCCTCTCTCATTTCTGATTTTATTTTTTTGCATCTTCTCTCTTTTTCTCTTTGCCGGTCTAGCTAAGGTTTTGTTGATTTTGTTGATCTTCTCAGAGAAACAACTTTTGGTTTTCTTGTGCCTCTCTAAATTTTTTGTTCTTGATTTCATTTATTTCTGCTCTGCTCTTAACTATTTCTTTACTTCAGCTTGGTTTGGGATTAGTTTGCTGTTATTTTCCCAGTTGCATCAGGTGCGTGGCCAAAGCTTCAATTTTAGCTCTTTCTTCTTTTTTTAATGTAAGCAATGAGGGCTATAAATTTCCCTCTCAGTATTGTCTTTGCAGTGTCCCATAGGTTTTGATATGTTGTGTTCTCATTTTCATTTGTCTCAAGATAGTGTTGAATTCTCTTGAAATTTCATCTTTGACCCAATGATCATCTAAGTGTGTTGTTTAATCTCCATAAAATTATGAATTTCTCTTTTTCCATCCATTATCAATTACCAGCTCATTCTCTTATGATTAGAAAAAGCATTTTCTAGAAGTTCAATAGTTTTGAACTTATTGAGACTTGTCTTGTGACCCAATATATGGTCTATCTTGGAGAAGGATCTATGAGCAGTTGAAATAAAGTATATCCTACTATTTTGGGATGCAATTGTTCTACAGATGTCTGTTAGGTCTAGTTTATTTATCATATTATTCAAGTGCTCTGTTTCTTTATCCCCTGTCCAGATGTTCTATCCAATACTGAGAGTCTCCAACTATTATTGTAGAGACATCTATTTCTCCCTTCAGTTTTACCAGTGTGTGCCTCATGTATCATTTTACCAGTGTGTGCCTCATGTATCTTAGGGCACTCAGGTTACGTGCATAAATATTTAGTACAGTTATTTCTTCTTGCTGAATTGCCCCTTTTATTAATATATAATGACCCTCTTCATCTCTTATAACAGTTTTTCATTTGAAATCTATTTTGCCTGATATTAGTATCAGTACTCCAGCTATTTTTTTTTGGTTACTATTTATATTGAATACCTTTTTCCAACATTTCACTATTTTTGAAATAGGTTTAATTTATTTATTTATTTCTCCCCATCCCTTCATTTTTTTGCATTTGTTGTGTCAGTTTGTTGTGCGTTGGTCTTCTTTTATGAGACACCGGGAGCTAACACTGGGACCACCAATGTAGGAGGGAGGTGCCTAATTGCTTGAGCAACCTCTAATCCCTGTTTTGGTGTGTCTCTCATTATATGTTCCTCATGTCTTTTGTTGTGTCATCTTGTTGCATCACCTCACCATGCTTGCCCTTTGCATCAGTTCATTGCCTTGTTTGTCTTCTTTAGGACACACTGGTAAAGAGGAAGCTGGGACTTCCCTGGTGGTAGGCGAGATCAATCACTTAAGCCACATCGGCTTCCCCAACATTTCACTTTTAACTTGGTGTCCTTACATATAAGGTGAACCAGTGGTAGACAACATATAGACAGCTCATATTTTTAAACTATTCTATCAGTCTCTGTCTTTTGATTGGGGTGTTCAAGCCATTAACATTCAATATTATTCATGTAAAGGCATTACTTACTTCATCCATTTTGTCTTTTGGCTCTCTGTTGTCATATTGTACTATCATCTGCTTTCTTACCATTTATTTTATCCTTCTAATAAATTTATTTCTACACTTTTCTCCAAATCTCTTACCCTCATTTTTTCCTTTCAGTCTATAGCACTCCTTTTAGTGTCTCTTGTAATTATGGTCTTTTGGTAACATATTCTATTGGTTTTTGTTTGTCTCTGAAGACTTTGAACTCACCTTCGTTTTTGAAGGACAGTTTTGCCGGATGCAGAATTCTTGCCTGGCAGTTTTTCTCTTTCAGTACCTCAAAAACATCATACCACTTTCTTCTCTCCTCCATCGCTCCTGATGTGAGGTCAGCACATAATTTTACTGGGTTTCCCTTGTATGTGATGCTTTGGTTTTCTCTTGATTCTCCCTGAATCTTCTCTTCATATCTGATATTTGTCATTCTGAATGGTAGGTGTCTCAGGGTAGGTCTGTTTAAATTTTTTCTGTATTGGGTGCATTGTCCTGCTTGGATATTGATATTGATATCTTTCATACGGGTTGAAAATTTGTTGCTCATTATTTTCTCAAATATTCCTTCTGACCTTTTTCCATTCTCCATCAGGCATACCAATAATACAAATGTTTATGCATTTCACTTTATCATTCAATTACCTGAGACTCAATTTAATTTGTTCAATTGTCTTCCCTTTCTATTCTCCTGCCTTTTCCAGTTCAAATATTCTGTCTTCGAAATCAATAATTCTGTCTTCAAGCAGGTCATATACACTCTTGTGTGCCTCTAATGTATTTCTAATCTCATCCAGGACATCTTTCATTCCCAAAACATCTGTTACTTTTCTTTGCAGGCCTCAAAATTGCTCTATATGCTCACAGTGTCTTCTTAATATCCTTTATTTCTTTAATCATATTTTTTTAAATTCTTTGAAGTAATTTAAGAGAATTGTGTGATTATCACTGATTAATTACCTTAAATCCTGTATCTCTTCAGTATATTGGGTTAGTTCCTTTGACTGGGCCATCTCTTCCTGTTTCTTAGTATCACTTTTTGCTGATGTCTAGGCATCAGAAATGTTGGTGAATTTACTCTGATGCTCAATTTCCCTCTTTTGCCTATTGATTTTTTTCACAGTTCTTCTTTGATATTTTGTTCAGCTTATTATTTAAATTTGCCCAGCTTAAGTTATCAAAATTGGGCCAGGGACACACTAATTAGATGCAGATATTCTCCCAGGGACTAGGATACAGAGGAAATGGAAAATTATTTTGTCCATGCATTTCCAGATTGGACAGCAGATACTGCTTGTCAGTTTACCTTTCCACTGAGGTGTTTTTGTCTTGGGCTTCCTGTGTTCCTGTTTTGAATCTCCAGAGCAGAGATTCAAAGTGGGTTTTGCTGGCCAAATTCAGTGAAGACAAACCATCTAACATTCCCTTTTCTCTACTTCCCCTCAAAAGCTGACAGGGAGGAAGTTGCCTGTTCCCCTCTCAGTCAGCAGCAGTGAGCCAGAGGTTTTACCCCTGCTTAACATCTTGGGTGTAGGTGATGGGAACCCATTCAAGGTGCCACAGGGGCTTGGTAATTCACATTTATTGTTTCAGCTTCTGCACTTCTCTGTCCCTCACCCTCCTGGGAGATGTGTAGCATTGTCCTGGTCTGCTGATCCCCAAAGCTGGTCCCTTGGACAGTTAGCTCTTTCTCTGTTGTTTTTGTGAGAGCATTGAGCTCTGCCTGTTAGTCACTATCTTCCTACAATCCACAGTGTCTTCTTAATATCCTTAATCTCTTTAGCCATCTCATAAATTTATTAATGAGATTGTTTGGATATCTTTGATTAGTTTTCTGAAATACTGTGTTCAGTGTGGAGGTTTAATTTGTTTGTTTGACTAGGCCATCTCTCCCTGTTTCTTATTATAGTTTGCAAATTTTTTCTCGTGTTTTGGTATTTTTGTTGTTGTTGCTGTTTTTAGTCTTTGCTCGGTTTCTGTCTTTACTCTATGTCTTTCTTATTGGTTTGGCTTTTTGTTACAGCTCCTCTTTGACAGTTGGGTCAAATTAGTTTGAACATTTATAATCAAGAAATGATTTTTTCCAGGTCGTATCTGATTTTTACACGGAATATATGGTACAATTTTTATTTATTTGTTTGTTTATATATTTAATTTAAAAAAGAAACTTTAGATTACATAAATGTTATATAAAAATATAAGGTATTCCCATATGCCCCACTACTTTCCCCTTCCACTCTTTCCAACCCAATCAACATCCTTCATTAGTGTGGTACATTTGGTACAATTGGTGAAACCATATGGAAGCATTTTCACTAACCATGTATTGTAGATTACATTATACTTTACACTCTGTCCCATGCAATTTTGTAAGTTATGACAAAATATATAATGCCTTTATTGATCATTGCAATGTCATGCAGGTTACAAGTCCAGTGTCCCAAAAATGTCCCATATTACACCTATTTTTCTTATAAGCTCAGAACTTCCAGTGGCCACTGCCTCCACTTCAATGATAAAAGTTATTCCATTGCTAGAATCACAATAAGTTTTTAGTAGAATATTAGTAAGTCTAATTTAGTCCATTATTCATTCCCAAATCTTGAGGATTTGGGGATGGTGATGTCCCGTCTGCCTCTAATTGAGAGGGGTCTTAGGTACCATGTGGCAGATGGATGGAACGACCTTGCTTGCAGTTGCAGACTCTCGCTGTTCCCTAGGATGGGTGTTGTTCATTATTAACACCATGTTATTTGTCCTATGTGAGTCCAATGAACTGGAGAGTAGGTGCTGCAACTCTGCTGATATTTGGGTACAATTTTTGAGATTGCAGTATTTGTGAATTATTTCATCCCGAGGAGCAAACTTCCTTCCCCTCTTTCTCATCTGGGTTTGTTAACCTGTTCTGTTATTTATTTGCATCTGTTATCAGATGGCTCTGGGTTCTGGGTTTCTAGGTTCTTGGTTTATGCTGCATAAGAGAATTTAAAGACATGCCTTAGGGTATATAGCTTATTATGAAACAAGAAAATGAGAAAAGTACATGGTCCTAGGTATGGCCATGAGTGGGCTGCAGAGTGAGATGTTTGCATGGGACTCCAGGTTAGAAATGTTTTAAATCTTTCTTCCTCCCCTTCATAATGTTGCAGCAGGGCCCCAGCTGTTTCCTGTTCTGATTGGTTGCCCCACTTGTCATTTCTCAGGATCCGAATGGTGCAGGCTTTTGAGGGTATCCAGGGCATTCCCTTGACCCAATGGGATCTCATGGTTCAAAGGGAGCTTCATTTTATCAAATGGAATCTCTTGGCTAGGCTCTTACAGTATCTTTCCAGTAGACTTCTTAAGGGGTTTTCAGGCATGGTCTCACAGCCATTTGTCTGTCAGCATGTTGTCTGTTGGCCATGTGGTCTGACAGGCCAGGCACCTACCCCTTTCACTATACTAACTTACCTCAACAACACCCTCAGAGAGTTTACACCCTTATTCTTAAGGGGATGCTGAAGATTGATGGACTTTCTTCTTTAGCTACTTCCTGCTGGTTAGGAGGAATAGACCCTACCTGACAAGGTGTAAAATTCTGTGGCTATTCTATTGTAGTTGAGAGAAGATGGGTCTGGCACCCTCATTGGAAACAGATGAAATCCCCCACATGATATTGATTTTGTAAGAAATAAAATTAGATTTTAAGATATATAGTCCTATTAAAAGAATAAAGAAGATGTGGTAGGCAGGCCCAAAAAGGGGGCCAGTCATAACACACCAGAGCATGAGAGTGAGAAATGTCAAGGTGCCTTCAGAGGCTGTATCCTCCCTAAGCTGATGGGAAATGTCATCCTTTCTTGAGTTCTTTTATGCTGTTGGTTAACTCCAGGGAGAGATTGTTGTAGATTCACTGGGTTTGGTATGAATTACCAACCCAAGTTTTCATGGTCATTGTTATGCCTAGGACAGCTAGGAGAGGTATGAAGAGAGGCACTGATCTAGACAAACTCTCAAAGACAGTACAGGCAACAACAAGACAAGCATATGGCAAGCAAAGTGAATACAGTACTTAAGAGTGTCATTCCTTTATCTTGTAAGCATATTCATTAACTACTTAGATAATGAATTTTTTACCAGGAAATTTAACCAATTCATTAACCCTCTGCATATGATCTAGAATAGAAAAGATATCATCATAATCATCAAGCATATATGTATAATACTTAATACTAGCTAATGATCTAAGCAATGCATACGTTTCTCTTTGAGTTTCAGTTGATAGATCTAAGCTCCAGGTGTGCAATACCATACATGTTATCTCTCCATAGGAGCAGCCCCTAATGCCAATTGTGTTGGTTTACATTCTACTCACATTACTCTCATAATTATTGCTAAACTTGGTATGTCCTTCACAAAGCCAGCATGCTACAGCACTGTTTATCCAAGAGAGAAGCTAGGAAGGCAGGGCCCCAGTGTTTCGCTGGCCTGGTTCATAGTGCCCTTCATTGCTATGAAACAGACCCTGTCTGGAGGCAATTTCCATTGTACATCTGGGCATATTGAACCATTGTTGGCTGCTGCAGGAGTCCAAAGCTGCAATACATGCTCCATCCTCCTCAGAAGCATAACCAGAGATGTGGTAGATACCTTTGTTACTTTTGGGGTCAGTGACCAACCTAGGCAATAACTCAAATGGAGAGGCTCTCATGCAGGGTATTTGGCCTGACTTGAATGCACAAGAAAGTTTGACGATAACATATGTAATGAACTTAAACTATTTTTGTACTTTGCTTTTTACTTTTTTACCTTTGCCAAGATGGTGTTAATTAACAGGTATTTTACTTTACAGTACAGGAAAACTGCTTTCTTCATTATTTTGTGAAAATGTAAGGTTCCCAATGGAATTAAGATTATCTTTCTTTACCACCATGTCAAGAGAGCAGCACATGGAACATGCATATCTCCTCATGTTAGCAGAAAATGTAGGGTCAGCTGCTGGAGTTCCTCAGTAAATTCATCTGGGCCCTCCTAAAACCATCCCACCTTTTGTTTTTTATTTTTATATTGAGCTAATTCTGTCAGGGAGAAGGGAACATGGACCCTAATTTTAACTGCATCACCATTTGCTACTTCATTTATGGGGCAGAGTCTCTTCTCATGTCCTCTGGCAGGTTGAAATGATATCCCACTCCTGGTGACTCCTCCTGGACTAGCTGTGGCATGTAGAGGCTGGACATGAGTCCAAGGGTGACTTAGGTTCAGGGGACCCTATGCTTGGGGCCTTAGGCTTCAGAATCTCAAGCTCCAGGAACTGAGATACAATGAGGGGGATAACTGAGGAAGGGATCATCTAGGATATCACACTCCTTCTCAGGTTTTCTCTTTTCTGGGGATGGTGTCACTTCCAGAGCATTACACAGCCTCCAAGATCCATTTAAACTTCTGTTCTGAGATAGAGCCATAAACATATGGAATCTCTGACTGCTTCCCTTCCTTTATACACAGGAGGTCTACCTGGAAAATAGGGTTATAATTTACAGTGTTGTTGGTAGGCCATTGCTGGCCATTTTCAAGGCCATATTGAATCTCTAACTGCTTCCCTTTCCTTTTACACAGGAGGTCTAACTGCAAATATGGTTATAATTTAGAGTGCCATTTCCAAGGCCATACTGTGGCCATACTGTGTTACAGAAGAAGATCAGTTTCTCCTTCCTCAACCCTTCAGTGAGCAAGGTCTGGTACACTAGAGACGATGACCATTATTCTAGGAAAAATGAAAAAGTGTTTGTCGTGTCCCAGGGCCCGAGTCTGAATAAACTATTATCCTCCAAGATGCAGCTCCCCAAATAATTGTCCCTCTGAAAAGCTAGGAGATGTTGACCAGTCAAGGGTCACATAAGCTTTGGGAGACATTTGGAGCTTCTGCTCTCGATTTGCCTCCCAAAGACTCAGAGATCTTGCTGCTGGGCATTGCCTGGGTGATCTAGACTTGGGAGGGGCCTGGACCTAGTTTCCAGAGATTGAAGCTACCAAGCCACATGTGTGATTTTTTTGTAGAAAAGGGCTGGGGTGAATTTTTTTTTGACTATTTAGTGGTCTTATTTTATGACCATGGTCATGGAGTTTCACAGATAGACCAGACATTAAAAGTAATTGTGGACTCTCTCTGCCTAGAGGGTTCCACATCAAGCCTTTCTCTCCCATATTTCAGCAAGCTCTATTCTTTTCTCCATTTCCAAAATAAATTCTTTTTACTGGCTTAACTAAAAAAACAAAAACAAATAAATGTAATTGTTCTGCCCTTGCCAGCCAATAACCCTGGAGGTTGTGGTGCTGACACAATGTGAGGGAATTCCAGGAGCTGAGATTGAACAGAACATTCCTGCACTACCAAGCGTGGAATGAAAGACTTGCTAGTAAGTGTATTTTCAGTTATTGCAGTGGCTTCTGGCAGGTTTCTCTATTATGAAGCTGCATTTTTAAATTAATATTAATTTAGGGTTCGAATTAATAATGGTTTCCTGGAGTTAGAAATTTAAATACTTCATATTAGACAATGTTTTTTATAATTAACCATAACCACATACACTAGTTACTTTATATTTAAATAAGCTTATTAAATTACAGTTAGTAACCCATGAAATTTACTTTATCTTAATTTCATTAAACGCGAACTTACAATTTTCATCATCTTAAAGATTTAATACATAAAATGTTAATTTTGTTACTTGGTATTCTATAAACCTGGGGAGACATCAACCAAGCTAAATAAACTTGAAATCATTATAGTTAATGCAAGGAATGTTCTTTTTCCTTCTTTAGAGGAGGCTGAAACCTCTTTTCTTTAAAAAAAATTCTAAAACTGAATAATTTTAGAAACCATACTGACTGTTAGGTACTGGAATATATTTTAACTGTTTAATTTGGTTTTTAGATAATTCTTTTAATTTTTTTATTTATCCCCATGCCCAGATGATTTTCTCATCTGTCTGTTCATTGTCTGATCACCTTCTCCAGTAGGCACTGGGAACCAAACCCTGGACCTTCTGACATAAGATGTGAGTGCCCAACAGCTTGAACCACCTCTGCTCCCCATGGGTTGCAGCATCTGCTGGCTTGTGGCATCTGTTCATTTAGGCATCTGCTTTTTACAGCAAGTGCAGCTTCTAGCTTGTTGAAGCAGGTGCAGTGTCTGCTTATCTCTTTAGGAGGCATCAGGACCTGAACCTGGGACCTTCCATGTGGTAGGCAGGTGCCCAACTTTTTGAGCCACATCCACTTCCCTAATTTCTTTTAAAGATCTTTCCATAAGTTACAAAGACTTTTCCATTACTTACTGAAATTTGGTAATACGATTATTAACTACCTTTATTTAAAGTCTGTTAAAAGTTTAAATTGGGGAATTAGAGGATAAACAATGATACTTAATTTCCCAGCCTAGAAGATAAAAATTTCACATTAAACTTACATTTC
>JAQZBX010008720.1:0-47542 GCA_029593785.1 Cabassous unicinctus | reverse complement strand
AGCCCCACTTAGATGCCTAACAGGCATCTCAAACCTGAGGCGCTCAAAGCAGCCCTCCTGGTTCCAGCCCCTGCCCAAGTCCCCCCTTGTCTCAGAGTTTTCCATCCTAGTCCACAGTACCACCACACACTTGTTCAGGCCCACACACCTTGCAGTGGTCTTTGATTCCTCTCTTTCCTTAATGCCACAGTCCCAACCCATCAGCAAGCTCTGTTGTCTGGACTTTCTAGATATATTCTGTCTCAAATGATGCCCTTCGCTTCCACCCTTGTCCAAACCACTGGGCGGGAATTAAGGGCTATACCACAAAGGACCTTATTTCAACAAGCTCTTTGTTTCCCTTTATGACCCAAAGGAGATCGTATAACTCAGTCTAAGTAACAATTTATTTGTTCTTATATCAAACATACCTACTGTTCATATCAAGTCCCTGTGAGATGAAAAAATATTATCTTTTTTTTATGATGTCTGTATTAAGTAACCAGATAAAAATGAAATTGCTAGTTCTTTGAAGGAATGAAGACACATTACATTATTAAAGGTGTTATTTTCTGTCTTTTTATTTTCACTTAATTAAAACTAGTCAATGTTGCATGTACATTCTTTGAAACTATTAAGTTTTCGCCATTGTTTTCCCCACTGCATGTTATATGTTACCACCTACTTCCAGTTATTAACTTTAGACATCACTCTTGTAATTATGCAGACGCATCTTCTCTCCCAATGTAAAATAAACATGAACACACAGGAGCAAAGAGTGCTGTCCACACGTCAGATGCAATTTGCAGTGAAGCAAGTTTTGCCTTCATTAAAGGCTAGGTCATCATAACTGATGTGTTTTAGGTCTTTCATAATTTTCTTTTATTTGCTCCATTTTTTAAAAAATGTAGAAATAGGTAACATGAAGTCAGGGATTCTCACTTGCTCAGGTCTCTTCTAAATAAATATTTACTTCTTGATGTAAAAAAAAAAAAAGAACTAATATTTCACCCTATGAACAAAGACAGTCTTGTTTCCAGTATAACTGACTGAAGTGAAAAATTTGAGGTCAAAGCATATAGCACTATGGTTAGGAATATCTTCCACAAAATGAGGGTTTTTACTTATCTTAAAGGATAATTCATTCAATATTGCCCTAGCAATAAAATACGACGTGGCTCCATGAGGTTCCTTATAATCTTTGATAACCTTTTCACCTTAAGATTACTTGTATATCATTCAAGACTTATAAGTATTACTTTTGTATTTTTAGGATTCCTGGCAGCAGCAATAGAAAAAGAAATGGCAAAATCATCATTCAAATATTAGTTATACACAGGCTTCCATGAACAAAGTTGATAAGGAAATTACAGTCAGCTAATTGTTTTTCCTATACTATATTGTTTAGAAGTTATTTCTCTCCTGACTACTTTTTAAAATATTTTTAAAGGGATTAACTAGGATCCAGATACCTGGAGCTCTTTTGTAGCCATCTTTTTTCTTTTTAATTTTATTGTGGTAAAAATAAAATTTGTCATATAAACTATTTTAATGACACTAGTTTATTCAATGATCTTAATTACATTCGCAATGTTGTGCAAGCATCACCGCTGTTTATTTCCAAATTTTTCATCAACCTCAACCGAAAGTTCTGTTAAGCAAGAATTCTCTGTTCTGCCCTGCCCCAACCCCTGTAACCCCCTTTCATCTAATTTCTGTCACTATGAATTTGCCTAGTCTAGAGATTTCATATAAGTGGAATCCTACTTGTCTTTTGTTTCTGACTTACTTCACTCAGCACAATGTTTGCAAGGTTCATCCATGTTGTAACATGGGATTGGCATTTTGATGACATCCATTCGATCGACAATTATTTTTTAGTGATTACTATGTGCCCGTGTTTTACTAGGCTATGGGGATACAGCAGTGAACAAAACAGCATGGTCTGCAGACCAAAGGAGTTGATAATTTAATGAGGGAATTAGCTAATAAATTTGTAGTAATCTCAGACAGTGCTGCTGTGAATGCTTTATACGCTTGCCCCAGGTGGGGGTTATGCACCCCATTTTAGGGCTGTGCAGCCGCGCTTCTCCATGGCTGCACCCTGAGCTTATTAATTGCTACCCACCCTGAGCTTTCCCACCTCTATAGTCACTGAAGGAATGTTATGACCCTTCTGCTCTTGCTGCTCTCTTCCCTCTTACTCACATCCTTTATTTTTTCTATTCTTTTTAGCCCATCCCTAAGACCATCTCAATCATGGGCACAAGAAGAAAGCTCAGAAATATTTAGGTGCAGCTGATCTGTTTGTTCAACTTCTCTTTGTTTAATCCCTTGAGACAACTGTCAGTTAATGGAAAGAGTGCAGAACATGAAGTCAGAAAACCTGGCTTCGGATCCTTTTTCTCTACTTATTAGCTCTTACTTAATTTGAGTCATTGCCTTCTTGTCTCCAAATATGGGAAAAACAATCTTTATAGCACAACATTGTGAGATTTAACATTAGAAGAAATACTTGGAGCAGCCATCTCAGAACAGGGGACCTACTGCTTCCTTCTCTTTACATCAGTAATGGAAGTCTGCTGTTACCAGTCCAGCAACTCAGAAAAAGACCCTGGCAAAATTCCCATTAATATAAGCATTCAAGTTCTATAGGCAGCACAAAGATCACGTTTGGATGAAGCAACAACCCAGGGATAAAACGTAATCATTGAGGTGGTGGAGTGTGTTCATGCTTCATTGATGAGAAAGTACATGAGGGACACATCCTTATGCAGGAAGCAAAACCAAACCTCCTGACTCATTGGGATCGGGGAGCTGACTTTGACGTCTCTTCCTCTCTTAGCTCCAGCATTCTAGGGATCATCTAATCCCAGGGATTCTGCCTCCTCGGGGTCTCTGTGCTTCTCGCCCTGCGATCTCGCTCATGATGGACGCGTGAGACCTGGGCTACTAATGCCTTTTCCCCTGCATTGTTCGTCAGCTCCTTAATCCCCATCCCTTTCAGGGGGAAACATTCTAGTCCTGTCCCAAGATCGAATTTTCTTAATGCCAACCTGAAGTGTTACTCTTCTACATAAAGCCACACAGGGCCTTCTCTTGGTGTTCAGGGTGAAATCCTTTCTTTAGCAGATTGCGCAGGAGCTCTTCCTTGTCTTCATGACATCCTGGGCTGCAGCCAGGATGAGCTGCTGCCCCTTGGCTGTCGTACTTCTGAGCCTTCGGGCAGGCAGCTCCCTTTGCCCTGATCAGTGCCCCCATCCACACCACCCCTTGCTTCTCTTCATTTAGGTAACTCTAAAGATGATGTCTCCATAGACCTGCTTCCCCTGTCTTTCCCCTCCCACATGGGTTTGCTATAGGGCTGGTTACATGGTTTGCAGGAATCATGGCAAAATGACAACAGGTGGCCCCTTCCTCATTCAGGAAGACAACAAACAAGCCTTAATCCAAGTGCTAGACCCTTCTAAGTGCTGAGTCCAATTGGACTGCATGCTGCTCGCCGAGGAAGGCAGCCCTAGTTAGGTTCTGTGCTCGCAGCTGTCACAGACCATTCAGTGTCCTTTACAGTACATCTTAACTCTCTGCTCACATTTCTGTCTCCTCTTCTAGATTGCCCTCCTTTAGGGAAGGAGCCAAGCCTGATTCATCCTTCAATCATTCATTCGTTCATCCACTAAACATTTACTGAGGGCCTGATTTGCCAGGCACTGTCATAGGGGCTAGAGACCTAGCTCTGCTCTGCAGATGCTCACCAGGCACTGTAAGACCGAGACACAGGAGCAGATGCATGTGCAACCGTGTAGGAAGTGATCGACGCTCAGCACCTAAAGGCTGGGTGGGAGTTGGCCAAATGTCATCCCAGGGGCGGGAAGGAGGAAAAGAATGGGGGTGTCGAGGCATTTGGTGCTGGTGCTGGTGGCTGGCTGCGGTAAGGAGGGGCTCTTAGCAGTTTGGAGAGTTGAGGGCTTGTCTGAGTCTCCTAGTGCTGCCAAAACAAAGCACCACAAACTGGGGGGCTTAAAACAGGAGAAATGTATCCTCTCACGGTTCTGGAGCCTGGAAGTCCAAAATCAAGGTGTTGTCAGGGACAGGCTCCCTCTAAACACTCTGGGGAAGGATCCTTCTTTGTCTCTTTGAGCTTCTGGTGGCCCCTAGGGGTTCCTTGGCTTGTGGCAGCGTCACTGCAATCTCTGCCTCCATCTTCACAGGGCCTTCTCCCCTGTATGTGTCTACCTCTCCTCTTACAAGGACATGAGTCATATTGGATTAAGGGCCCACCATATTCCAGTATCCCCTCATCTCACCTTAACCAATTCCATCTGAAAAAACCTATTTCCAAATAAGGTCACATTCTGAGGTAAAGGGGTGTGGTGGTTTGACTCTGTATGTACCCCAGAAAACATGTTCTTAGATTAATCCATTCTGTGTGTGTGAACCCACTGCAGGTAGGACTTTCTGATGAGGCTGTCAGTGAAGGTGTGGCCCACCACAATCAGGATGGGTCTTAATCCTATTCCTGGAGTCCTTTATAAGCAGAATGAAATTCAGTCTAAGAGGAAGAGAAAGCCACAGGAAACAAGAAGCTGAAATGGAACCCAGAAGAGAAGGAAGAGACCCGGAGATGCTGCCATGTGCCTTGCCATGGACAGAGGAACCAAGGATCCCGGGCAGCCAGCCCCAGAACACCACAGTCTTCAGGGAGAAAGCATCGCCTTGATGATGCCTTGATTTGGACATTCTCCCAGGCTCAAAACCATGAGCGAATAAATTCCCAATGGTTAGGCCAAACCAGTTCATGGTATTTGCTTGTGCAGCCCAGGAAACTAAAACAAGGAGGTTAGGACTTCAACCTATCTTTTTGGCCCCTACTAGCACTGGGATGGTTGCGTTGTGTTTGAGGGATCTCAGAGGGGTGACGTGGAGGAGCGTTTCCCTGGGGCCTGAACTGTATTCGTCATGGGAGTGGATGTTTGTGGCTATGAGGTGACTGTACCAGTGTCACCAGACCCTGAGGGACAGAGGCGCTGCAGAGTCCTTCAACAGTGTGTGTGCGAGTGTGATGTGCCTACCCCTCCAAAGCAGGCCCACGAGAAAGGCCCCTTTTCTCTCAATCTCCAGGCAGCACTGCAGGTGCCACGAGGGCTTCCTGGCTGTGCGGACAGAGATATAAGAAGAGAGAGGCGAGGATGCTTTGAAAAATAGCTCCAGAAGGCACAATGTATAGGATGTGTGGTAGGGAACAAAAAAGAGGACGGATTCAAGAATAATTCCCTGGGGTCTTTCTTGGGTTATTAGGTGAATAGTAATATCACCAACAAAGGGAGAGGATCTAGAGGAATTAGAGCTATTTTAAGGGAAAAGATGAGCTGCATTTTGGGCAACAAAATTCTATAAGTAATTTCTATCAAACATAAATCCTTAAGTTTGTGTTTTGGTCACATACACAGCTGGTTAATTATGCCAGTTACCAGAACTTGATTTATAAACTATGGCAGTAGCTAGTATGCTAATTAATAATCATCATAAATCAAATGAAATGCAAATTATCTAAGTTTATTAACAATAAGAAAGCTATGACAAAAGGGAGGGATAAAACAGGGAATGAGACAAGGGCACATTTAAAAGAGTTATACAAAAATAAAAACAAACATAAAGGAGCAAACAACAGAATCAGGTGTCTCTGGAAGAATGCTGCCTGTTCAGCTGTGACTCGGCCGGGGGTCTTCAGAGCCCCCTATGAAAATGACAAGGACTCAAAATTGGTTCATTTCTGGCGCATTTACTTATCATCTGGCATCAAAGATAGGCACTGCTACCAATTACAATTAAGCCAAGGTTTGCATCCCAGGGAAGTTCACAGAATTCTGTTTCTTTTCTAAAGAACTTACTCTGTGCAATTTTGAGCACACAATAGGGGTGAGTAATCCACAGTCTCCCCTCTAAAGAAACACAGTGTAGTACATTTGAAAGCAATAGAACCCAAAGAAAATTAGGTAAGAACTTAGGCCTCAGTTGTGCATTATGAGAGCCATACCGTATTCTGGAGTACAACATTTTTCAGTTTTCTAGATGCTCACCATCGTTTGAAATAAGGTTTTTGGGTCATCAGCTCATTCTTGATGTGAGAAACCCCATCTAAGTGCTTCTTCAGAGATGAGTTCCTCTGGGTGATTCCTACTTGCTAGATGCATAGGCAGTGCCCTACTTTTAAATTAAAAAAGATGTTTAAAAAACCCTACAAGATTTCTTATTAGAAAAAATGTTTTGTAACTCAAATGAAGCAAAATCCTCAATAGTCTTTTTCTCATGCTGGCAAAAGCCTTTTTTCCTTAAAGTAACCAGAACTATTTTTCCCTGCTTCATTTATTTATTTATTTATTAAAAACAAACTTTTATTTTAGAATAATTTTAGTTTTACAGAAAAGTGAAGAAGGCAGTTTCAAGGTACCCCACCCTCAATTTCCCCTGTTGTTCTCATCAGAGTAGTAATTTGTCAAATCAATGAGCCAGAGCTAAGAAATTATTATTAACTAAAGTGCATACATTATTCAGATGTCCTTGGCATTTACCTAATGTCTATCTTCTGCCCAGGATCCCATCCAGAACACCACACTATGTTTAGGCACCATGTCTCAGACTCCTCTCGGCTGTGACAGTTTCTCAGCCTTCCCTTGTTAGTGATGACGTGGACAATCCTGAGGAGTACTGGCTGGCTATTTCATAGAGGGCCTCTCCACTGGGATTTGTCTGATCATCTTTTTCTCATGATCAGCTTGGGTTTTCAGGAGCATAATGCTATTACAAATGTATGAAACAACCTCACTGAAGGGGATGGGGGAAAGTTGCTGACCTAAGTAAGACCTCTATGTAAGCACTTTGTACTCTGGTTGATGAAGGTCCGTCCCATAGGGACACAGGTTACCAATTCTGAAACCACTATGTATGAATACTGGAAATGAACAATTAAGTAAATGGATGGCAGGTGGTGGGAGCCAAGTTTCTCACTGTTGGAGTGGGAGGTTACAGACAGCCAAGGGGGAAATCCTAGAATGATCCATGTCCTACTGAATCAGAGTTGAAGGCATCAGGATGAACTCATGTTTAGTTTAATAGAGATACAGATGGATACATATAGAAATTTATACATATTACCAAGAAGATCTTTGTTTCTGATACCATTTTCAAATAAAAGTTACCAAGATTCCTTGGAGAAATGGCTGATTCTAGGACTTTGGCAGAAATTATACAAGATGAGTCTGGAGCATTTTATAGTGCCAGAAAGTAAGGAATTGCTGAGAGAGAGAGAGAGAGAAAGAAGAAGGAGAAGAAGAAGAAGAAGAAGAAGAAGAAGAAGGGGAAGAAGAAGGGGAAGAAGAAAAAGGAGAAAAAAAGAAGGGAGTATGTCAAAGGGACAAATGAACCAATTGAAAAAATTCCCAATGGTCATACCTGGAACAATTTAAGCAAAAATATAAATAATATAGTGTTGGATTATAACCCAACATATAAAATAAATATCCATGAGTTCATACTGATCTAAATGAATGAATGGATGAATAAATAAATAAATGGGGGAGAACAGACAAATCCAAATAATTTATGAAGATCTAATTTTTATAGCTATAATGATCATTTCAGCATCATGGTAAATAATACAAATTATTCAAGATGTTATATTACAAGGGGCAAGGCCAAGGGATGATAAGGCTGTGGGGCATACTTTAGTTAAACTGAGGAAACTAAGGGTTGTACAAAGCCACCCCAAGCAGATTTTCACATGCTTCCCCCTTAGAGTTCACTGCCTTCAGCTGGCGACTACTACTTACCCTTCTTAGCTCTTAAAAGGACCTCCCTCTCCATTCTCCCCAGACCTTCTTGAATTCCCAAGCATGTGTGCCCTATGCAAGAGTACATTCACATCCTCTCATCCACCCTTTAAGAAGACAAAGAAACAGAAATGCTTTTGTTTTTATATTTAGCCAAAACACGATTTCAATGTTTATGAATATTTGAAATTGTTTTGTAAACCAAAACAAGGCCAAGCTGCGGCCATCTTGCTGCTCACCCATTACTCGCCTCTCAGAGTGGGGAGACCGCGGTGACTGGGTTACAGACACTGGGCCTCCAGACCCTTTCCTGCTTGAAGAGCACATTCTCAGAAGGCTTCTGGCTGCGTGACTCAAACCGTGGACTTTTACAGTGAGTGGCATGTTGCTCAGAAATAGACACCAAACAGTGGCTTATTTTAAAAAGCAAAACGAACACCACCACAGCAACCACTAAAAACTACGTTTAATTTTTTGGCTAAGTGTTGACAGCTTGAGGTGATTGCAATGGCGGCAATGCATGGTTCAACGCTTGTGATTCTTTCTGGCATGTTCTGTGTCGCAGCACACGTGTTCGGCTCCAGCCCTCCCAGGTAGCTGTGAATGACAGCCCTCCCCAGGGAACCTTCTGAGGATGAGAAGGGCATCTCACACCACCTCCTTTCTTCAAAGAAACGGAAGGTCACTGCGAGTGCTTCTCTCTGCTGAGGTAACCATCTTGCCTTTCCATTTTTTTTTTTTTTTCCTATTATGGATGTAATATCTGTTAGGTAACAATTGTTACCCCCTGAAAGAAGGGTAATTCATAAGGAACCCAAATTAGACTTAAATTATAAAGAACAGATGTGCTTTTTAAAAATAACTTATCCCTATTATACAAGCCAGATAGGGCACACATTGATTGTCACAGAGGAACTATGAAATGTAGACATATATAAACAGAGCGCAGCTGGATTAACGTGCTCCTTTGCCACATCTTACTGTCTCTTGGAAGTCAGCTTTGAACACACATATAATGACGTGCCTGAAATGGACCAATGACAAAGATTTTTTCGGTGGGTTTAAGTAAATAAAAGACAGAAAAATGTCCATATTTGAGATTTGTTAACCCCTGTCCCGGCCAATGTTTAATACTGGTCTGAAATTGTTAAACTATTGCAAAATGGTGTAATACTGTAATTGCTCTGGAGAGTTTGGGTGTGTCAATTCTGTAATTTCCTTTATGTAATGGAAATATTTACTTTGCCAGGGCCATACAAACACCTGAAGAGAGGACAAGGTCAGGCTGACAGATTGTGGAATTCAGATTAGCCGCCTAAGCTGTTTGAGGTGGCACTCACCATACCCTTGGGTGTTTGCACGTGCTGTGGAGGAACTCTATATCCTTGGGCACCTTACAAGCTTCAGTTTATGCACAAGTTGGGAAGAAGAAGGAGGCTGGGAGACTTACTCCCTTCCCTACCCACCCAATATCTTCTCCATCTCCTTCAAGGGACACTGTCCACTAAGGCATTTTATTTACATCAATAGCAAAGACATGAGTCACCTTCTACATGTTAGCTACAAGCCTCTGACACCCACAGTGTGACTGGCACTTACATGCTGACATAATCTGCCAGACTGTTGGAGTCTACTTACACATTTCATACTACTGTGGATGATGGGAATTTGGGGAATAGTCTCCTCTCGTGGCCATGCTAGATGCCATCTGTTAGCTTCAGTGTCCCCCTGTAGAAATACATGTGGTGGCTGCTGCCTCTATTAAGAAGCAGATTCCAGAAGAAAGGCAATGCATTTTAAAAAATTATTTTTTATTAAAATTATTTTCCTTCTCTACTACATACCTTATAATAGGGGTAGTCAGATTTTCAAAATGGGAGTAGAGAGGAAGGGAGGGATTGAGAGAGGAAGGGAGTGCTAGAGAGGCAATAGCATCACAAGCAAAGGATATGAGTAAAAAATAATACAAACCAGGTTTAACCCACTCCCCTCAAAAAGAGCGTTCTCATCACCTTATAAGGATTATATGAAAATTACAAGATACTGGGATAGGAATTGGAAATTTAGAGAGAGAACTGATCTTACAACACTACTTCTGGCCTCGGGGAGCTACTATTGAGCATTTGAGACAGAATGAAAGTACTATTTCTGTCCCATGTTTGCAAAAAGAGAACAAGTTATGGTCTCGAAGAGAACTAAAACAATGAAAAAAATTTTTGGAAAAAAGGAGAACGGTATATCTGATCATCTTACTGATTATTTCACCTAAAAAGCATCCACTGCCCCACCCCCCATGTCAACAATTCCAGAGTAAAAATCAGGAGGCTTGCCTTGTACTGTTGATTCTGACAGCAATCTGGTGACCTTGTTATTTATTTCCTCTTTATCATTGCTCCTTTACTGGGATAAAATTGTGCAACTAACTTCTATTTTGTAACGTAAGGGTTAGAAATCTCTTTCAACTCCTCTGGGGAAGGTCTGTACTGAAGCATAAAATGTGTTTATATTTTGGAATGAACCCTTTGTATGTGCCAAAAGAGAATTAACCAAGGGTAGTGACTAATGCATCCCCAAATATTCAGGGCATTAGTCTTATCTAGTTATTTCATCATATGTTAGCAGAATCACAATTAAGAGTTGGCCAAGAGAGGGAAGGATAGAGATGGAGTCTGGGAAGGTGGGGGTGTAGGATCAGGTTGGCAAGTTATCAGAGCACACTAGGATTCCTGTCTATCACTGCCCCTTCAAAAAGACTCAAAGGCTCTGAAAGTTCATAAAGGAATGTCTTAGATTTGTCGTTTATGAAATTGTTGACTATTATCAGAGAACAATGGGGGAAAACAGAATAAAGTCCATGGATTCATCCAAATTTATCCTTTTGAATTACAAAGCTCAAGATGTCTTGAAAATCACATTAAATCTTTCAAGTTAAAAGTATATCATGTAGTGCATGATACTAAACTAAGTATGTGAAATTATGGGTATCCAAAAAATTTTTTAAAGGGCTCGCCGATCTTACTTTGGTTCAGTTACAATGCAGTGAGGCATTGTGGGACCAAGATTGGAAGTGGAAGGAAGCCAGAGAACTGAGCCAGGCATTTGTGGGCCACTTATTCCCTTGAGATGATTGACAATTCCAATAATAGACAAGCCCTCAAAGAGACTGAAGTCATTTGAATTATCTTAATCCATAATTGGGTTTATACTGATTTCAGATAGCTAGTGACTCAAGGCTAGCTACTTGCCAGAAGCAAAAGTAAATTATCTTTAGAAAGAGATGATGTCATTCAGCTTAAAATTACTTCTAAAATCCTTCATAGGTAATGCCCAGCACTCTCTCAAAAATAACCAAGCATAAAAAAGACAACACCACATGATCACATAAAACTGAATGGCAGATCATAAAAACAGACCCATACAAATTCAGATAATGCGCCTATCAGACATACATTTTTAAATGCTGTACTTATATGTTTAAGGAATTAGGAAACAGGATTGAAAATATTGAGAAAGAACTGTAGGAAAAAAAAAAGCAAATGGAAAGCCTAGAACTGAAAACTACAATAACTGAAATTAGAAATCATTGGAAGGGTATAAAGGAACTTTCCAAATTTGGCTGGGGAGGAAATTAGAGGCTGGACCCAATATTTCACTGCAATTTTAAGACTCCATATATTATAAGAAATCTAGGAAACAATTGCAAAGAAGGATATTTGGTTTTGGTTTCTTTATAGCCAAATGAACAATAATGCATACATTCAAACAAAAAATATAGATGTTTTGAGGTAAACATAGAAGTTTTTTATTGTGACATAAGTTTCTCATTAAAGGGTCATTCTAAGTCAATAAATGAGTCACATTATTTTTATCCTACCCAACTCTGAGATAATATAATTTTTCTTTCTCTGAGTCCAAGTCTTAGGAATCCTCAAAACTTGGATCTATTTCTTTCCTCTTGGGTCATATGCTCAAGAGAAAATGCTTGAATAAGAGTTAGGAATCTGGGCTTTAGTCTTTTCTTTGTTATTATCTCTGACTGGCATTACCTTGTGTGGACCTTAGTTTCCCCATTTGTAACATGAAGGGATGGTCAAAACAGCTCAAGGCTCAGTCCCTTTCAGCTATAAAAGACAAAGTAAAAATCATGAAATGGTATTAAGCTTTCAGTGGAAGGGAGAGTGTTTAAAAAAAGAAAGAAAAAGATAGAGAAAGAGAGAGAGAGAGGTTTCTAAAAATAAAGGACAAAATATAATCCTTACCATGGAGAGAAGATGCAATTCACTGAGACTAACTGTGGAAAATAAATAGCTAAATATTGACCAATTTTAATGTTTTCTGGAAGAAGAGACACAACTTTTCATACTGTGGGTGGCTCAGAAGTTGATGCTGTAGATTTCTGTGCAATCTGTATGTAATAATAATTAGACTACCTTCCACCTGCATGGTGCTTTGAGTCCACAAAATGCTCACTACATTTCATCTTCTTTCTACTTTGATTTTCACCACAAACCTATTGGGTATAAACTGGGGTCTGGAAAAAATCTGCGGCTGACGAAAATGTTTTTCTTGCTCAGGACCTGAGCTCTGGGTTGAGCTCTCATTCTGAGGATGGATTTCTGCTGAACTCACTCTTTCTCACCTTGTCTCTCTAGTGGTCAAAATATTTAAAAATTGCTTATTGTCAGGAATATTATATATAAAGTATTAGGGACAATATTTACTTTATTGGAGCCATTTTCTAAGCTAACTGAATTAACCTGTCTTGGGTTAAAAGTTAGGTCATGGCTCAAAATAATTCATAACACAGTGCTGATGTCCAAAATGAGTAGAAGTTCATTCTATATTCCCTAAATATAGAATACATGTGGCTGTACCTGCGGTGCCTTGCCCAGCATCTTGCACACAGTAGGTGTTTAATGAATATTGATTGAAATAGACTCTTGAATTTAATTGGCACTCCTTATGCATCACATCAAACCCCTGGGAGTTACCAGGAAAGCTGAAGACAAACTTTCAAGGAGTTTACAATTTAATATCCAGATATCCAAAAATGAAGAGATTTAGAATCATTCATATGAGGTTCTGCTCACGTGTTTTGTAGAGATATTAGAGATATGGTCACTTTATAGTGGTCTTCTGCTTCTAATCCATTTGCTTAGATTTTGCTGAATGTAGCTTAAGAATTTCCTTTTGAATTTTCTTCAGCTTTTTGGCTTGTCACACCGAACTACAGAGACTGATAATAAAAGAAAAGCCATCAGCCTTATTTCCACTGTTCCTGATCCTATGCAGCACTAGATAGATGTGATGGGAAAGAATCAAACTTTTCCCCAAGAGAGTTAGTGAGTGGTGATAACATTTAGGTAATGGGTAGGGAGAACATTTTTTTTTCGTGGTAAGTGGAATTTTTATTAGGGAGAGAGGCTAGGTGAGAATGGGAACTAAAGAGAAAGACAACAAGGTCATTTTTGTTAGAAACAAACACATCTGAACATCTTTCATGTGGAAAGACCACATTTTGCTCTTTTTTTTTTTTATCACTTTCATTGTTTACTAAATTGCAAGGGCAAATAATACTTCTAACGTAACTTATCAGTAATGTGATTTTAAATGCTTAAAAATGCAATAACATTCTATTTGTCTTGCTCTGTGTGACTTGTGTCTGAACATCTGGCATATGGACTTTCGTCATTGCTGAGCACATTATCTGCTGTACACAACCATGTGACGTGTCTCTCTAGAATGATATACATTGCTGAATAGTGATTTTAATAGAGGATCTTTAATTCTAAAATTGCACAAGCTACCAGTGGCCAGGGGCCGGTGAAGTGCAGTCATCCCAGCACTGGCAAAGGGGGCTGTTTGTCTCGCCTTCCCTAGTGAGACCCCTTGCAGAATGGGTTTATACTAGGAAAGAGAGAAAAAAAATTACATGAAAATAAAATCCATGTTGTCAAGATGTAGCTAAACACAGGGGGCCCTAGTCAGTAGTACTGACTTGATTGAAAATTTATCTAGTGTTTTTTGGTTATATTTTGATTCAATGAAAGTATCTGTCTATACACATGTCCACTTTTGGATGAATCAGCTTTTACATTTTTTTGTTTGTTTGTTTTTGGTCTCTTCGGTTCTTTTTAAGCAGATGTTTTTCCATTCTCTCTCCTCTCTTCTTTTTGTTTTCATTGTTAATACACAACCAATACATCTTCCCAGTCACACTAGAGGTGCACTCATTTAAAAAGCAATCGTGTTATTTTTTCTCCTAGGTGCCTAGCTAGCTACCAACTCCTTAAAGTCGGCAGGAGCCACAGCGACCGTCCTGACCTGTGGCCTCGGGTCTCCAGTGAGAGGACAGCTGGATTCAGTGTTGTCAAGAGCCGGCAGCCTGTGTGCATCTCTTTGTGCCTCCATGTTCAGTAATGTCCTGTTGCTAACTTCATATTGGCCATGCTGGGAGAATTTACACCATGGGAATCAGCAAACGTGGCAAATAGGGGCTTTTTTTCCTTCTTCTTCCAGAGGCCGGTAGTTGAACATTTACCAGCACCCCACTGGCTAGCTATGGAGGTGGGCAGTAATAAAAACGAGAGCCGGAACCCAGGTTGCCTCGTGTCCTCTAGTTGTCATCAGCACCAACAGGTCTCACTGTCCCCTCTCCTCCATGAGTGCACTGCTGTGGGGGCCTCTGGACTGGGCGGGGAAGAATGGAGCCTCGGCTTCTCTCCTGCCCCAACCTGCCTGTGTGACCTGGACCACTCGCTGATCTCTCAGCCTCAGTTTCCTCAACTGTAGCACAAAAGCCTCGACGTCGGGTGTGTCACTCAAAGTGTGGCTGGCGGGTCAGCAGTGTGGGATTCATCCGGGAACTCGCCAGCAAGGCAGGCTCTGGGGCCCCTGGGACACCTACTGAAACCAAATCTGCATTTCAGCAACGCCCCCAGGTGACTCGTGTGCACATTTGAAGAGACTTAGGACTAGGTTAGCGGTTCCCAGTCCTGGCCGAGGTTTTGGAAGGATTAGAAAAAAAAGTATATCTGACCTTCACTCTTGACTCCTGACTCATTGGATCAGGGTTTTTCAGTGAGGGGGTGCAGGGGGATGTATCTCAGAAATTCTGCTTAAAAACAACAACAAAAACCTCAGAGGATCAACCCCTGATGGGATCTGTTAGCCTGGCTGGTCCCCTCCCAGTGTTCAGAGTCTGGCTGCTATGACACAAGTTGCCAGCCTTCAACATAATGGTTCCTTATCCCTGCCCCATCGCTCTGCTGACAATTATGAAAATTGCTAAAAAAATAATTCCTGAAGGGTTCAGGACTAGATTTTTAAACCACTTTTATTTCATGATACATGAGAAGACACTGTAAAAGGATTAGATTTTGGAGTAGATTCAACAATCCTTTAAATATGAGGGGGGGGGAAAAGCCAGGAAAGAGGTTATTTCAAGGAGTTGGAAGAGAAATGAAGGGAAAAGAAATGACACTGTAAATGTATCTGTCCCTTGACATCCTGGCTGACTTATTACATTCCTGGCCATGAAGAGGATTTTTGATGCGCTCGTCTGAGATACTGAAGCTTAATGGACTAAATGTGGTCGACAGAGCGGATAATCTATTTTCAGCTACAAATTAGAAAATGGATATAGAAACTTACGTAAGTTTTATTCTTTAAATTGATAAACTTGAAAGCTATAAAGCAAACACTTTCTCGTGAAATAATTCTATGATCACCTGCATTTTAATTTTAAAATTAGTTTTAGCAAATGCAACTGCAATATAGGACCTTTTGCTCACCCAAGACCCACCTAGAATATCAATCAGCCTGCAATGATAGAAACGGTGACTTATAATCAATAGGGGTTTATTTTTCTCACATTAAGAAAAAGACCCCAAGATGGTAGGGCCAGCGTCTCAGGAACCTCTGGCCTTTCCTTCCCGGTGAAACATGCTGCCGCAGCTGCAGCCCTTATATCCAGGTTTTTCCATGCCCGAAGGAGGGGTGAAGACCTTCGGTGCTGGCTGCATCTGCCTCTTTTCACAGGGACAGCAGCGCTTCCTTATTCTGGCTCACAGAAGTCTGCTGACTTGCGGTCCAGAACGAAGCCATATGACCAGCTTGAACCAGAAGGGCTTTGTGAAAATGAGTTTTAAATTTCAAACTGCGTGGCTACGGTTTTTGCTTTCTGGTCTTTTACTTCTGCTCTACCTCCACTGCTCAAAAGGCTTTCTCTCTCTCTATTTTGCCAAACGAAATCTTACAGTTCCTATGGTAGTCTACCTAGTAATTAGATGTATAGCTAGGTCTTCTGGATTATTCTCATTTAATAGTTCTTTCATTTTCTGAGCATTTGTGTGCACATTTCATGCCACCAAGGCATGTATTCGCGTGTCTACTGTTCAATTGTAGGTCCAGGTTTTTTTTTTCATCGCCTCTAAACAATTCTGCTGTGCCCCTAATGCCTGCTTAGCTGAAAAATGTAGGCTGCGTCACTCTTCTTTGTTGTGAAGAGGAGCCTGTGCCGAGCTCTGCATGCCCCACAAACCCGAGATATCGTGCCTTTGTGTGTGTGGAGAACTCTTTGTGACACCTGGCAAGCTTACCCTTAAGATGAATCACAGGGACCACGAGTATGAATCACGATTGTGGACCCCGCCACGTCTTATTTAATTTATCCTCAGTGACGGACTGGATTTGAGCAGTCTGTCCAGCATCCCCGAGATTTTCCCAATGAACTTTGTGACTAGATTGAAGCTACGACATTCCATCTCTAAGAAGACTTGCCAGGAAAGGAACACGCTGGATGCATGAATTACCGCTGGCAAGCGTGGATCCTGGGCATGACAGCCTGGAACTCACTGGGGGCTTCTCGAAGGGCAGGCTCTAGAAACTGCGTGGCAGGCAGCAACATGTGGGTTCGTGTATGAGGGAAAGAATCAACAAACTACTTATTATGTATATTTCCTCTTTTCCCCACGCCTCAGCCTTCTGTTTCAAGTTATTTTTTGCACTCATCTCACACTTTCTGTATTTTTCAGACATGCATTAACAAATTAGAGAGACATTCTTACTGGCACTTGCATTTTTTTCTCCCTGGAATGTATGTGTGAAACACATTAGTTTGAAAACAATTCCAAACGGTGAAACGGTGATTTAGGACCTACAGGAGAGGAAAACAAAGAAGGAGCTGAGAGAGAGAGCTGAAAACCCAACAGGAATAAAACTAGGACAGCATCCGTGGAAAGTGACAAATGCAAGTTACAACAGTCAAACTGAAAAGTCAAAAATATACCCTCCTGTTTTCTTCATGGCATAATTTATCAATGTAGCACACTTCGGAGTACACATTCTGTTCTTCCACACACAGCTACGGCGACAAAGAAAATTAGTTTGAGGGGGAAAAAGTCTATTAGAATTAACCGTAGGTTATTATTTTTAAATGGCCTGATGCTAAATTCCACATGCGGTTTAATTTTTCACTTTCAACCAGGTGGGGTGTAGTCAGGTCAGCTCTCTATGTAGAAAAAACAAAATAAACATCTTCTTACCCATTATTATGGTTCATGAATGTCCCCATTCTTGATCCTCATTCAGAAGAGCAAAGGATCCTCTTGGGAAGAGTCTTCCCACAGCTGGTTGGTGCCGTACCCATTTTGCAAGTCAGTGCTATTTCGGTCTTTAAGGCCCTAGAGTTCTATCAGTAGATTCACACATGGCCACACCAGAGCACATTGCCAAGTTTCCACTTTGACCATTTCAGATGCTACTACTTATTAGAAGGAAGGATTCTTACATACGCAGTTGTTTGAGAAAAGTGCTTCCTGAGAAGCAAGCAGGGGAAAGTACCAAAAAAGATCTGCTCAGAGCTGTTTCAACCACCAGTGGTTTCTATGGGTTGTAGGACTTTTAGTGAGTCAAGTGGAAAGGGAGAGAATAGATTAGTCAAATTCCAAATTCACATCATATGATTTCTTGGTGGAGTGTAGAAATCCAAGATTCAGGATAATATCTGAAACACCAACTTTCATGTTTTAAGATAAAAAGACATGACCAGCAATTCCACTCCTAGGTACATACTCCAAAGAATTGAAAGCACATGCCCTCACAAAAACTTGTGCACAAATGTTCATAGCAGTATTATTCATAACAGCCAAAAAGTAGAAACAGCCCAAATGTCCACCAACTGATGAACAGATAAACACAATGTGGCATATACATCCAATGGAATATTATGCAGCCATCAAAAGGAACGAAGTCTTGATGCATGCTACAACATGGGTGAACCTTGTAGACATTATGCTAAATGAAAGAAGTCAGACACACAAGGCCACATATCATGTGATTCTATTTTTATGAAATGCCCAGAATACATAATCCATAGAATTAGAAATTAGATTAGTGGTTGTCAGGGGCTGGGGGGAGATGGAAGTTGAAAGTGACCACCATTGGGTATGGGTTTCTTTTGAGGATAATGAAATGCCCTGGAAATAGATAGTGGTGATGGTTGCACAACTCTCTAAATATTTTAAAAACCACTCAACTATGCACTTTAAAAGTGCACAATATAGGGGGAACGGATGGGGCTAAAAGCAGTTGGGCACCCGCCTCCCATATGGGAGGTCCCCATGCCTCTTAAAGATGATGAGCAGACAACGAGCAGAAACAACGAGTGGACACAATGAGCAGACACAACAAGCAGAGACAATGAACGGACACAAATGAGCAGAGACAATGAGCAGAGACAACAAGCAGATAGTGAGCAGATTGACGAGGGAGCCATCTCAGGGTGGTGGGGAGTGGGGAAAGAAAGCACACAGTTTTTTTTTTAAGTGTACAATATGTGAATTGTCACAATTTAAAAAATAATAAACGATATACCCTTGATATCAAATGGCTTGTAACATAAAAGTTATCATACCACATAGATGCCTCTGAGATGTATGTCCCAAATTTTGCACATGGTTTTAAAAGGAAAGAAACCAATTTCCTATTTCAATATAGTGAGAATTTTAATTGACTAAAAATGTTTGAAACCAATGGAGCTGGATGCCCCTTCCATGTAGACAGCCTTATTTTCCAGGCAATTAAAGCAAACAAACCTAAATGGAAACTGCACAGATTCTGGGCAAGTCTATGAAGGGGGTCCAGTGGTCGCAGTCCCTCCTGTCTCATCTCTGGACCGTCCCACCCCTTTCTTTGAGAGCTCTGCAGGAACCCAGCCCCCTGGTGAAGTTGCAGCAGGCTTCTCTCCATGCCACGTCTGCCCTCCCACTGTCTCTGAGAAGGACGCCTCTGCTCTCAGCTAACTCAAGTTCAAAAGGCGGCCCCCATATCTCAGCTGCTACCAGTTCAGCCCAAAGAATGAGCTCCTCAAAGTGGAATTTCAGGCTCGCAGAGGGGTCTCCTTGGACAAGAGGAAGGCTCCCTGTGCCTGTCAACGGCAGCACACAGGGGAGCTGGTGGAGACGCCGCTAGTCCTCTGTGTAGCTTCTCACGCACTTGACAGCCTCACCTGGTCCTGGCCCCTGGTTATACGGCTGGGCACTCAGTGTCTGACTGGGAGGAGTTTCCTGAAAGGTGAATTTTACCTAAAACCCAGGGAACTCTGGAGAGCTCAGTGAACATTTTCTATGTGAAATCAAAGGCTATTCAATAAGTTTTGGTTTCCATGTGGCTGCGTGTCACGTCATTATAAATGATAAATTGAAGGGCTGGATGCTATGCTGTCCTCAGTCATCTCTTCAGCTAAAGAATGAGACCCCATCAGGTTCAACCATCTCTACCTCGCTCCCTCTTCCTTCCTGGTGCTTCCTGCCTCGGAGGCCTCTGCAAATGGTCTCCTGGAAGCAGGTCCCGCCCTCCCATTTGCAGGCAGGGGCAAGAAGACAAATGGAGGCTCCACCCCTCCAGGCCATGGCCCCCCCTCTTGGCTTCTCAGCCTCTGCTCAGCCCTGCACCTCAAGGGACCTAGCGCACCTTGCTCCAGGGATGCGGACCTCCCCGCCCAAGCCAGGGGCCCTGCAAAGAGCTGCACCCTCAGGCTGGGGGTGCAGTGAAGAGAGATGGTGCTGCAAGTGGAAGAAGAGGCTCCGGAAGCAGGCTGGGGCACTTAGGAAGAAGATTTGGGGGTCCAAGCCCCAAAGCATGGACTAGAAGGGAGCACTGCTCTGGGTGGGCGTGTCAGACTTTGCTCCTCTTAAACTAAAGCATGGGCTAAGGGCAGCACTGTGTGGGCATCCCATCCCACCCTCCTTAACTCTGACAGGAAGCAGAGCTTTGTCCTCAGCCATCTCCTTCCCTGCAATAAGGACACACGTTTACTATGAATCTATACTGCAGCAAGTAAGAGGATGCTGGCAAATCCTCTAGTTAGGGGAAGGTGAGAAACCCAAGTGATCTGGAGTATACGAGGCGGAGGTTGATGTCCTGAAGAGGCCTTCTCAGAACACACACACACACACACACAAACACACACACACACACACACACACGTGATTAATTACTGCATTCCTGTTCTTGTTAAGACGCTCAGCAGAACTGAGGAGTTTAATGGCTTTTTCTCACTTTCGTTGAGCATCTAGAACTGTTGTTAATTCTATGGGGGCAAATTTAGAGATTGTTGTGAAATATGATTGATTTTTATAGACACGTGTGTAGTATATGTCACACTAACAAGCACTTGCATTGTGATTTGTTTGTGCACATGTCCTCTCTGCTCCCTGGGAGTCCTGATGAACAAAGCATTGCAGCGTGCTTTCCCAAAAAGGCATAATTACTTTCGTTTTTAAAAATTAACTGTTTTCTCCAAATGGAAACAATAAAAAGTTATTGGAAAGATAATTTCCAGAAGAAAGGTGAACTCAGCTCTTCTTTAGGATTGTGGTTTTCCTCCAAACATTGTTTAGCCAAAGCTGAAGAACTTGGTTACATTCCCAATACTTTCTCTGATTGGTTCTGGCTTCACATACATAAAGATATTTTTTAAGTATTTAGACTAATTGTTTGTACTACATATAATTAAGCAGAGCTGTGTCCTGGTCTAGAATCACTGGCGACTCCCTTCTGAGAACAGGCTCCTTCTGTTCTCACACAATTTATTCTGCAGAGTGGTCCTTTCAAAGGCCCCAGCCTTCTTGGGTAGGTTTTCTCAGACTAGAAGCACTTAGCAGGGGAGGACGTCCACCCTGTGAGTCCTCCCTTCTCCTGATTTGATAGGTGTCTGTAGATCCCCCATCCTGGGACTCCTCACCTGGGCCGGCCACCGAATTTGCAGCAGGACAGAAAAAAAAAAAAAAAAAGACAGCTCTCTTCCTTCCCTCCTCAGCCTCTCTTGCTCCGCCAGGGGCCAGGATGCTTTGTATTTGCTGTTGATATCTCGCTCCCCAGGGCACAGGGACACTTGTGCAGAGAGTGTGGAGTGGGACCTGTGTGGGGACCCCGCCCAGGGGCTTGGGGCATGGTCTCTGCAGCCGCCCCCTGCCTTGGGCCTTCCCGGGAAGGAGGGGGTGGACATGCACAAGCCCCAGCACTCCCTATCCCATCTCCCATCGGGCTTCACTTTTGAAACGCAAATCCAAAAGAAAATGTTGAAAAACCTCAAGACAGTGACCTCTGGGTGTGAAGCCCCAAGCACGGCCCCTTGGAGGGCAGCCGACCCTGGGCCGTCCTCACTGCTCACCTCCTCTTCATCACCCCCAGGACCCAGCCTGCTGTGGGCTGGGGCTGCACAGTTAATGCGAACACGGACACTCTGACAGCAGTTCTTTCCCTGTCAGTTGCCTAGGACTCACTGCACGCTAACCAGTTGGGTTCAATTTATTTTTCTGTGGGATTGCCTCCAGCGAGCACTCCTGTCACTTCCCTGCCACTGTGGGCCATTGGGGAACTCAGGGGTAGGAGGAGAGCCTATGTAATTTATACCAGAAGGACCACACCCACGTCACACCCCAAAGAGGAGCCTCTCTTCCATGAGAAAAGAACCCCACTGGAGACGCCACCAATCTGGTGCCACATGGTCATGGCTCCAGCTTCCTCTCCTTGCATCCTCAGCGGTCATGCAGGGAAGGCGGGGTCAGCAGGCATATGCCCAGCTGCCTGGCCTGCCTAAAGGACCGCAGACCTTGGCCTGTGGGCTGTGAGAAGGGAAGGCAACGTTTTCCAGTCTGATTCTCGATTCTCTTGGCCCCCTTTCTCCAAGTAGACTTAAAGGCTAGATCCCTTTTGAGACAGAAGTGTGTCTGCTTTACTGCACATCTGAGTCTTGATTGGTATTAGTTTTTCTAGTTCTTGTCCACATGTGTCCACAGCGGAGTTTTCTATCCGCAGGTGTAAAATAGGAAGTCCTCACTCCATAGTTCAATGACATGTGCACAATGTGCTTCTTGAAATAATATTGCTTTTCTTATTGAAAAGTTATACACATGACAGAAAATGTGGAAAATATAGGACTCAAGAAAGTTTTTAAAAATTCAATAGAATGGTTGCCATCCTACTGAAGCAGGCTAGATAGGGAATCGATAGATGGATCAGGAACCTGGCAAGAAGTCCATGTGGATATCGATACCCCCAAGATGGCTGCTGGAAGACTCACAGATTCTCCCATTTGGAACAAGATTTCCTCCGGAAGCCTGGAGAAGCCCTGGATATTCTTCAGGGGCCTTATCATTGGGCCCTCCTGGGGGATTGATGGGTGGGGTAATCAATCAAAACAGCAAACAGCTGGGCCTCCTCCCATGTCATTAGACAATCCAGTTATACTACCACCCTGAGACAGCCTGTTTAATGCCTTCTTTTGTTTATCCATTTTAAACAGGTTTGCCTATGAGCCCCTGCAGGACATAATCCCGGGCGGGAAGAGGCCAGGGCATGGGGACTCCCTGCATCCATGCCACGCACCCGGGCTTGTGAGAGCTGACCCCGGCTGGGAGGGCTGGGGCACAGGGCAGGGGCTCAAAGCAGGGCCCTGCCAAACAGAGCTCCCCCAGCCAAGCGCCAGGGCTGTGAAGCCACTTTTTCAAGCCCTTTTATCAGCCTTCAGCTTTGCCCTCAGGCCTGGCTATTGTTGCCTTCTCCCTCCCTCTCTCCTCGGAGGCAGTGACTGTGACTCAGAGCTGGCTTGCGCTGCCATCCCCAGGTCCACGCCTTCGCAGGCCCGCCTTGCTATCCCACACCTGGATACCTGGTCTGGGATGGGGTGGGAAGGCTGCCGGCAGGGCCAAAGATGAATGCCGTGGGAATTCCCTTTCCCAGGGGGGTCACAGGCCAGGGCTACCTCATAATTAAACTTTACCCATGTTTTATCTTCCTACTTCCTACTACTGAATATCTCATTACAGGTTTGTGTTAAAATGCTTTGGAATGTCTTAGAAACTGTAAAACTGAAAAATGCATTTGCTAGTGAGGAAGTTATTGCCTCAGGGCGCCAAGACCTGTTACCTGGAACAATTGATCTCTAATCACTTAATGGCCTTTTGATACCTGGTCTAACTGGGAAACTACCAAACAGTAAAGCCCTAAAACTAGGGCTGCTTTTAAGACCTCTGTAAGAATAGGAAGACATTTTTTTTGCCCCTTCTCCAGGAAGGAGCAAGATTTGGCTTGGAAGGCATCCAATCTATTTGGTCTGTCTGGAGAACGGCCCTGGAAACACCTGGCGGCAGGCTCTCTGATTCCCGGGGTGGAGGGAACCAGAGAAGTAACTCTGAATGTCCCCCAAGACTTGAAGCCTTGGTCGCTTCGACTCAGAGAGCAGCCAAACGTTCCCTGAGATTTACGTCAGGAGCTTCTGTTTGGGTAACAGTTAGTCTGGGACCCTGGAATGTAGGAGTGCGGAGAACCAGAGCAGTGAACTCTGAACGGCCCCCATTCCTTGGGCCCTTTCATTTAGACGGCAGCCAAATGTCCCTGGAGATCTTGCTCAGGTGCTTCAGTTTGGGTAACTGCTCCTAATGTCTCCCACCAATCAGTCTTGGGCATTTTGGTCTGCACTTTGGAGATTTCAGGCATCCCCCAAGACCTAGGTTGGCCACGGGAATGCCCATTGGCAGGGCCCTGGATTAAATTCTCAGGACACGGAGACCAGAGCATCAGCTCCAAATTATTTGGAGTGGTAAACGTTTTATCAGACTTGGACACTGGAATGCCAGGTCAGTCGACTAAAAGGTGCTTCTTCATTCTTCCTAGAATAATGGGCATGGTCTCTAGCCTTTCAGCAGACTCCCCATAGGAGTGTCTTAAACTCAGTTGTGCCTGTAAAAGGTGTGAATAGGGATTAAGATCCAGACTGGTTACTAAACCTCCCCTGGAAAATAAGAAAACTCATGTGCCATCAACTAAGATCAAAAAGTTCCTAGAAATGCTAAGGGTATAACATTTTCTCTTCTGTTTTAATCTGTGCTTAGCTTTGTGTTCAACTTTGAAATCTGTGTTTAACTTTGTCAGTTTGCTTGTGCCTAGGAAATGAGAATTGGGGTTCACCTGTTACAAATTGGATAGCGGTGAAAGGTAACCAAAAAATGAGTCTTTAAATGTCAATACTGTCTTGAGAGTGAATTTAATGTACAAACCTCAAGTGGAAGTAGTTCCACTGCTAGAAAAGCAGAAAACTTAGTTCTTGTGCATTCAAACCAGGCCTTCAATACCCTGCAGGCTGCCTCTCCATTTCAGTTATTGGCTAGGAAGGTCACTGTCCCCTAAAACAATAAAGGTACCTACTACATCTCTGGTTGTGCTCCTGAAGTGGATGGAGACTACGTTGCAGTTTGAAACTCCTGTGGCAGCCAACAATGGCTCGATATAGCCAAATGTGCAATGGATATTGCCTCCAGACTGGCACTGTTTCATAGTGCCGAAGGGTGCTATGCACCAGGCCAGTGGAATCCTGGAGCCTACTTTCCTAGCTCCCCTCTAGGGTCAGTGGTGCTGCAGCGTGCTGGCTGTGTGAAGGACATGCCAAGTGGAGCACTGATCACCAGAGGACCGTGAGTAGAACTTAAACACAATTGGCATTAGGGCCTGCTCCCACGGAGAGATAACATGTAAGGTATTGCAAACCTGAAACTTAAATCTATTAATCTATTAATTGCAGCTCAAAGAAAAACTTAGTACATTACATAGTATTAAGTATTAAGTACTGTACCTATATCCTATTCTAGATATATGCCTGGTGATTATGGTGATATCTTTTCTATTCTAGATCATATGCAAAGGACATTGAGCATGTTAAAAGTCCTGGTAAATTTCATTTTCTAAGTAGTTAATGAATGTGCTTAACCCAGGTATCTCTCTCAGCCCTTGTTCCAGAATCTATCCCACTCACACCCTGGGGAGGACTGGCAAACCCACATGCCATCCTGCCAGGGCTGAGCATTTCCCACCAGAAGGGAAAGAGCAAACGAGGTGGCTGAGACCCACTTCAGCTTAGCCCCTTTGAGATGGTCCATGGGCAACCTTTCCTCACCCAGGACCTGGAAGCCAGGCTCTGATCAAAACTTGGCAAAAAATAAACCTGACTCTCACTTAGAGCCAAAATGGAAGGAACTTTGTAGTTTTGATCACTCCCACAGCTATTACAGTTAAAGGAATTTCCAGCTTGGTGCACTTATCTCAAATGAAGCCAGGTGCCCAAGGAAGTGCCAGCTCACCAGAAGCATCTGATGGAACGCATGAGTGCCAGTCATTGGATGGCCTGAAATACCTCATCAAGAGACAAAGCTAAGCGGTGTCTGTGTCAAATACAGCTGTTCCCTCTAACTCTAGCCCAAATGCCTTTTGCGAGGGGGAGGGCAAACCAGATGCCCCTTTAACAAACCTTGTCTGTTTTCATCTCCTGTAGCTTAAAAGGGCAATGCCTCTTCTCTCTAGAGTTAACCAACAGCACAAAATAAGTGAAAGAATATTCAACTTCAGAAAGATGCAGCCTTTGCAGGCACCTGGCCTTGTCTACTTTTGTGGTCTAGTATCCTCTTAGTGGGACCACATATTCTCAAAATTCTAATCAAGTTTATTTTTTCCAGAATCAACATCTTGTTAGCCAAATGGGGACTTCATCCGGCTTCACCCAGGATGCCAGATCTGCCTTCCTCCAACTGAGATAGAACAGCCAGAGGGTCTTACACCTTGTCAGGCAGGGCCTACTGCCCCTAACCAGCAGGAAGTAATTACAGAAGAATGACCATCTCCCTTTAGCACCCCTTTAAAAATAAAGGTGTAAACTCTCTGAGGGGGGAATGAAGCAGGCTAGATAGGGAATCAATAGATGTATCTGGATCCTGGCAGGAAGTCCATGTGGACATCAATAGCCCCAAGATGGCTGCTGGAAGACCCTCATGAATGAGATTTCCTCGGGAAGCCAGGAGAGGCCCCGGATATTCTCCAGGGACATTATCATTGGGCCTTTCTGGGGGATTGATGGGTGGGGTAATCAATCAAAACAGCAAACAGCTGGGACTCCTCCCATGTCACTAGCAAAGGAGCAGAATAATTAATGGTTTAAAAAGCAGGCGCAAAGGCCTTTTGCTCTCTCTCTTGCCTTTTGACCCGTTTTTGCCTTTGCCGGGTTCCTGCATTCCTCGCCCGGCTCTCACCATTTTTTTCCTGCCATGATGGACACGCAAGTAAAACCTGGGCATTTATAATCTGTAATGAGAAATTGTAGTCTATAAACCAGCCCTCTCTATCACTCTTCAGCCCCTTCCTCCTTACCTGGGACCTATAATCTGTTATTTTCTCCCATTTCTCTTCCCTCCCTACCTTAATGAATTCCTGGCCTAATCAACATGGCGTGCTCTTGAAATTCATTTCCTGCAGTTTAGCCAAGGACCTAGATAAAATCAGGTTACACTACCACCCTGAGATAATTACTTGGCTTGTAGGATAAATAACATTATTGAGATGCTCTAAATATTGTTTTGTAATATGATTTTTCCCCCTCTTGATAATATACCATATATACCTTTCCAAATTATTATTAATCTAAAACATGATTCTCAAACTTTTGGTTACATAGGAATCACCTGGGAGCACCAGGCAAATGAAAATTCTAAGGTGCCTTCCTCCCAGAGTTTCTAATTAGTAAGGTGGAGCTGGGGACCAAGAATCTGAATTTTGAAGAAGCATGGCAGGTGATTTTGATTTAGGCAATTCTCAGACCAAGCTGTAACAAACATCAATCTACAACATGATTTTTAACTGCTGCACTGTGTGCCAGAATTTACTAAATCAATCCCACATTGTTTATTTAACTTTAGTTTGTTTCCAATTTACACCGACATGAGGAATTCCTCAGTGAATAACCAACTGCATAAATCTTTCTGAACATCTCTGATTATTTCCTGAGGAAAATTCTGTGAAGTGGAACGATAGGTCAAAGGGAATGCAAACTGGTGCCAAGTGGATAATATTTTGGGTGGGAAAGCAACTTTTTAAGTTGCAGAGTATTAGGCCAAAGGAAAGTAAGTAATGTAAAGCCACAATTTATTGAGGGGCTTTCAGAAGCTAGAGCAGTATTTCTCCACATTTATCCTGCAGAAGAATCACCTGGAAGGCTGTTTAAAACCCAGCTTGTTGACCCTTGGTTCAGTGGGGCTGGAGTGGGGTCCAGAATTTGCGTCTTTAACAAGTTCCCAGGGGCTGCCACTGCTGTCGGCCTGGGCCGTACTTTGAGAACCACTGCAATAGACACTATTCTAGGTATTTTCTGTACTTTATTTAAATTTCACAGCAGTCTTTTCCACCTGAGGACTGAGACTCAGAGACAATCTGAGGTCCTGACGTTAATGATGACAGAGTTGGGATATGAATCTAAGTCTGATCATTTAAAACCTGATAATTTTCTTTTAGGGCCACCTGGTTTCTCACTTCATGTCACTGCCTACAAATAAAAGATTTTGGATGTCTTCGCAACCACCATGGAGTATTTCGGGGTAAAACCTCCCCCAATCTAGTGGGGGTGCATGGGGGAGGAGAGCGTTTTGGAAGTCTTTGCCTAGGAATTTCTGCAGGGGAAACTGATCACCATTCATGTCAAGAAGGGCTGTTTTCTAGCCCTCCTGGGGCTTCCCTGACACGCTCATGCCAAGAGAATCGTTTCTCACCAGTTACTGCAACCACCTAATAGTCCTGCCTTGGAAAGGAGCGCTTCCTTCTCTAACACCCACCTCTGCTTCTCCACGTGATGGCTTAAACAACCTGTTTGTTCAGGCAACTCACAAAATAAATCGCATCAGTGCAAGAAACAAAGAACTCCGGTCAAACCTGTTGTCTAATGATACCCGGCAGAGCAAACTCCCAGTGGGCTGGGGGACGGTGAGGCCAGGCTGGCCTCTTCCAGACCCAGATGAGAGAGGCGGGCATTTCCTAACCTATACCTAGCAGCAAGTGACTCACACACGTTTCACAACTGAAGAAACTCCGAGACCTATTTAGTTTACCTGTTCATTATCTTGGACACTTGCCACCACCTCCTACCTCTCAGTGTGTTGGTGATTGTGTGTGTGAACAATTTACTTCTGCCTCTTTCAGTCTCCATTTATTGACCCTGTGGGCTGAGGGCTCTTCTAGGCACTTTACAAAGAGAATCGTTTGGGATGTTTTCTGTTTAAAATGTGTTTCGGGTGGCTTCTAAGATGGTTTCGCTGGATGTGGGAATCTGAGAACAACCCATTCTTAGTATTCAGCTGGATAATGCAGAAGACATTATATTACTTCCATCCCTGTTAAACATACATATAGCCTGGGATGCTCTAGCATGTCAGAGAAGGCAATGCATTTCAATAGATGTTTTTTCCAGACATTGTAAGATTCCTTGCACAGCCTGGAACTTTGTCATTTTCAATAACTCCCCAATTGGATAAGTAGGGGTCTTAGGAAGAGAAGACTTGGGAAAGCTGTTTGTGGAAGAGTGGGTGCTTGTGATAGCACCTGTTCCAGGTACCCCAGTTGCCTGTTTAGTGGGCATTAGAATGCGAGCAATTAGAATTGTCTGTCAAATAGCCAAGGACAGAGGAGCTCCTTGTCAGTAAAAGAGTTAACATTCAGCTCGAAGGCCCTTGAGCAGGAAGGCTGTCAAAGGCATTTCTACACTAGGTGAGAACTTTGATTAGCTAACTCTTAAGGACCCTGACCACTTCCTCTCCCTCTCTAGTAAGTGGACTTACGGGGAGTTCTAAAGAGAGTGGGTGAGGGGGCCAGGGGAGGCTAGGAGTCACACCTGCCTGTCTTCCGGGGTGCATTTGGGTGAGAGGTGAGAGAGGGACTTAGGGTATGGGGGCAATGGGAATTTGTAGAAGCACAGCCTCTTCCTTTTGGCAAGGGATGCCTACAGCATTTGGGCTGCACTGAGTGTCTTTCACTGTAGAGCTTTCCCTACCAAGACATTCACGAAGAATGCATTTATGGGACTTTTTGAAACATCAGGAAGTAGTTGAAACTTATTAATTGGAATCCAATTGCCTAGAAGCACTTTGAAAATCCTATTTGTAGAAAACATGGGGGAAATTACCTAAAACAAACCCACATTAATGACAGTATTAAAAGGAACATTTTCAGAGTGTAAATGTCCTTTTCTTAAAATATAAATTCAGCTTAATTCCATTTCAATATAAATTTCAATATATATTTAATTTCAGTTTCAATGTAACTTCAGTTTCAATATAAATTCAGCTTAACTTATGTTTAGACAAGGATAATTGATACAACGATTATGTAAGATATTCTTTCATTACTATTGTACTAAGAAAACAATGTGTACCAATAACTTTAGAAATATTTTCAGTAATAAAGATGAGAACAAAAGGAGTTTCCTGTTCATCACTCACATAGCCAGGAAATCTAATTAGTCAGTGCACCCCAGTTACATAAAGTAACTATGCTGCGAATACCACGTACTATTGACAAGATTGATATTGGATAAACAAGGAAATATAGCCCTAAATTTCCCAGATATCAAGGTTAAATATTTTTTGTTTTTAAACTTTACATTTTACTGCATACATGTAAGGAAGAGTGAGTCAAATTCCTTTGGGAATGCCAACAGTTCTATTTCCAGGAGTCAAACTCACTTGACCAGGGAGGCAGTAAAGGGAAGCTCGTGTTTAACTCATGGACTCTATTTTAGTTTGCAAAAACTGCTGGGAACAAAATACCAGAAATGGGTTGGCCTTTATAATGGGAATTTACTTGGGGTAAAAGCTTACAGTTCCAAGGCCTTGAAAATATCCAAATTAAGGCATCATCAGAGATGCTTTCTCACCAAAGGTCAGCTGCGGGCAGATCCTGGGCTTATGCCATGTGGCAAAGCAAAATGGCAGCCGATCTCTGCTTTCTCCTCCAGACGCGCTTTCTCCATGAGCTCAGCTGTGGGTGGTCAGGCATATGGCGTGTCTCTTCAGGCTGCTCTGCTGATTACGACTCCAGCCTCTCTCTCAGTCTCTTGGGGTTTCTCCGTCTTTCTGTGGCTATAGGCAATCCTGGAGTCCTTTCTCACGCGGCAGGGTAAAAATGGCGGGGCCTTTCTCTGTGGCCTCCTCCACTGATACATGACTCCAGTAAAAGAGTTAGGACCCATCCCAGGCCCCGCAATCTAATCAAAGGTGATCTAATCAGAAGGTCCCTCAACTGAATGGAACCAAAAATTCCCACATGAAATTGGCTTATATGTACAGGAATGGGTTAGCTTAAGAACAGGATTTTCTGGGGTCCATAAAAGACTCAAACCAGGACAACCTCCTACGTCTACGCAGAACCGCCAGGCTTGCCTCTGCCTTCAGCCCTCACCAGCTGCATGCCTTTCAGTGAGTCCCTCCTCTCTGAGCCTCAGCTTCTCTTCTGTAGAATAGGCAGGGCAGTCCCAAGGTTGTAGAGTGTGACGATTCAGGGGGATAGCAAGGGCGGCATGCTTTTCCCCAGAGCCTGGTCCTCAGCAGGCACCAAATAGTTCTAAGACCTGATTATGAAATTTCCTTTCAATATTTTACGTTAGAAGCTACAGTTCTGCATTCTTTTTATTTAGAGAGTAACTAACCATTGTGCTCAATGTCTGCACATTCACATTATGTAATTTAGCAATACCTACTGAAAGTGAATCAGACTAATAAAACATTAGGTACGAAGAGCAAAGCAACACAAAGTTCTATATAGCTTCATAATTTTAAAATGAAGTATATGGAGGCCTAAAATAGCTTCTTTAAAAAGCCCAACAATATTTCAAATAAACAGAATTGATTGAAACCACTCATTTTATGTAAGTATAAAAATCATCCATAATGGTAGACAATTGAAACCATATGGAAAGATACAAACTGAAAAATAAAAGAACTCTTTTCTCCTCACTCCCCTTCCCAACTCCCCTAAAGAGTTTGTGCATCCTTTTAGAAATGCTCTACACATCTGTGTGTATGTGTTTACAAATGGAATCACACTATATCTGCTACTTTCCATCCATATATTTTTAGCTTAGAAGTATAGAGGAAAGATCTTCCCATGCTTTCAAAGGGGGCATGGTACTCTATTACACAGACATTTCATACTTTATTGATCAGCTTCCTAACTAATGACATTCGATTTCCAGTCTTTTTCCTTTTACAAACAAAACTGGAATAGACACCTTTGTACATATATATGTTCACTTTTGTGAGTAAACAAGGTTAAATTCCCAGCAGTGGAAACCTAGAAGACCATTTTAATGACTCTTAAAAAGCAAAGTTAAAATATACATTTAAAGAGATTATTCTGGGGAAGATTATTATGTTTGCAGAGTCCCTCGGGATATCCGCCCCCCTTATGTGTCATCATGTCTTGTTAGAGAGCAAATTGAGCGGCATATAGCTTCACAGCTAGAGTTTAGGGGGTTGGACTCCCATCATTTGCTTGTTAGACAAGGTACTTAAATTCTCTAAGCATGGTGCCTGTTTACTGGGGCTACTGTGAGAAACTGATGAGGTGTTGAATGTAAAGCATTTAGCATGAGAAACCTCTCAGTAAAAGGTAGCACTAATTTAGCAACAAGTGGCAGCTAAACATTTTATTATTAATAATTGTGTCACAATGCTTGTTCATAAGGAACACCAGACCAGGGTTTCCCAAATTTCTAATATTTTACATGAACATTAGCAATTCTAGTTATCCATTTAGCATTTACTTGGTTGGGTTCCCTCCTAGGTCTGAGGACTGGTAGTAACTTTTCTCTTGAAATTCTTCATCCCCTAGTTTCCAACATCTTGTCCTTCCTTACAGAATGATTTCTCAAGCATGGATGTAATTTTCATTACTTTCCTTCAGGCCTGTGTCCCAAGAATGGGCATACCTTCCAGAGGAAACCTAGCCTAGAACTGAAGGCTGAGGAAAAGTCAAATCTCTTTTATGTAAATCTAAGTGTTCACTGAGCATGTAGCAACAGGCTAATCACAGAGTGTGTTTGTCATGTTAGCTGGAGGACAAGGCCCCTGGGAATGGCCTTTGGGGGCCTAAATTCTGGAATTCTCAGCGGGGACCAGAGTGCTGGTGGCTGACGAGCCCCTCTGCAGCCTGTGTCCTGGGGACTTGGTGTCAGAGAGGCCAGTGACAAGTGAAGCCACGTGAGATACTTCATTTATTTATATATTTTTTTCTGTGAGGGCGACAGTGACGGCTGGAGCTTCTGGCAGCAGGGACGAGCGCAGGTTCCCGTATCCGGTGTCCACCTGCACTTGCGTTGTCAGTGCCTCGAGCTGGCACTCTGGCGCGCCTGCCACCGCTGGGAATGCTGCTACCTTCCTCTTCTGGAATGAATTCTCTTAATTATAACGGAGTGCCTGAAACTCCAGTTTCCCCAGCCCCCAAACCCTTTCCATTTCATTTCAGGGTACGGCAGCTTTGTTGGGCTGGCTGCCCACCCCAATTCTTGGCATCGTCTTTGACCTCGCTCTTTCTCTCACATCTCAAATCCGATCCCTATCCACTGGTAAGTCCTTATATATATACTGAGAATTTAACCACTTCTAGCTCCCTTTCCCCCCTCTACCTCAGCCACTGGCTTCTCTTCCTTGCAAGAGCTCCATGGGTGGCTCCTGGGTGCTGAGTCCCATAACCTCCTGGTCTTCATACTAGAGTGATCTGGAATGAAGTCAGGCAGACAACCTCATTCCTTTCTGAGCACCCACCCGTGGCCCCCACCTCACTCTGGGGGCCGCCCCCTGTTTAGCCCTCTGACTTTATCAAGCTGCCATTCTTTCTCACACACTGTCCTCCACCCACTGGCCCCCATGAGCCAACTCACTGCTTCAGCAGCTCCAGCCACTTACCCCTCTGCCAGTCTCCTCCAGACTCCTGCCTCCCTTGCTTGTGTCCATTGGAACATACCTCAGGGCCTTCTCACTGGCTGCTCCATGCCTGGGAACCCCTCCCTCCAATACACA
Organism: Cabassous unicinctus; assembly: GCA_029593785.1. NCBI lineage: Eukaryota > Metazoa > Chordata > Mammalia > Cingulata > Chlamyphoridae > Cabassous > Cabassous unicinctus. The sequence goes on along the minus strand of JAQZBX010008720.1, from coordinate 14,346 downwards.
CACTCCCCACATTTTCTACATCGCTTAACCCCTTTATTTCTTCAAGTTCTGCAAAAGGCCTCTTATCATGATTCCTTCCCAAGCCTCCCTGGGTTTAACTGCCCTCTCCACTCCACCCCACTCACTCCTTATCTCTTTCACCCTCTCTGGTTTTTTCTGTAGCATTCTTTATCATCAAAAACGATTCTTCTTTGTTTATATGTCTATTGGTTGTCCTGCCTCATTAGACTATAAGCTGCATGATGGCAGGGACTTTGTGTGGCTCCTGCTACAGCTCAGGGTGTAGAATGTTGCCTAGTGCATAGTAAGTACTCAAAAATATTTGTTGAGTAAATGAATGAATGAATGAACGAATGAAGATAGATGCATATTACTGTCTGAGAGTTTGCTTGGAGGTTTTATTACCAGTTACTCAAGGAAATATTGTAAAGGCAGCTCTTTAATAGAGATGAGTCGGATGTCTTGAAGGAAATGCCTGATTCAACTACAGTCTCCATTTTAATGAAAAATAAAAACATCGAAGATTTCCTAAGTTCTGGCTGAATGCCTTCATAAGCTTAGTCAGAGATGACTACCTTATGATTTAAGGGGCATACCTTATGATTTGGGCCACCTGCCCAAATCAATTCTTTTCTCTGGTCTATCAGAGTGTCTAAAACTATCAATGTTCATTCTTTTATTTGTTTTAAGCAGCCAACAAGTCAAAACCCTACCCTTGTGGAGCTCATGCTTTAGTTGTGGGATGGACAATAAAGAAGGAAACACCTATATAGCACGGTGTCAGGTGGTAATAAGTTCCAAGAAGCAAGTTAAGGCAGGTGAGGGAGAGAGAGCTGTGCATGGTATGTGGGCTTCTTAGACAGGGCAGCTGGGAAGGCCAAGTTGAGGAGGTGCTGTCCCAGAGGAGGCGTGGGAGAGAGTTGGGCAGTGGCATCCAAGTCGCTGTCAGCGGGAGGCGAGTGCAGGGGACCTCTGGCTGTTTAGGAGAAGTAGCTTAGGCCTCTGCCATCCTCTTGAAGTTTCTGTTTTAGCCTGTACTCTGAACTATAACATTTTAATGGGTTGAACAGTGTCTCCCCAAATTCAGGTCCACTTGGAACTTCAGACATAATTAGTAGTTGAGATGAAATCATTCTGTTTAGGGTGGACCCGAAATCCAATGGCGAGTGTTGTTGTAAGGAAAGGAGACAGCACAGAGGCACACAGAAGACAAGGCCGTGGGGGCAGACCGTTCCGCACAGACTGGAGTGCTGCCGCCAGCAGCCAGGGAACACCTATGGCCTCCTGGAGCTGGAACAGGCAAGGAGGGATTCTCCCCGGAGCCTTCAGAGGGAGTGGCCCTGCTGACCTGTCTTCAGAAAGGTGAGAGAAGAAATTTCTGTGCTTTTAAGCCACCAAGATTGTGGCACTGTTATGGCAGCCCTGGGAAACATATATATATTTAACCTTAAAAATAATTTGCTATAGCCATGTATAGGCTGTATGACCTTGAGGTTCTTCCTGCATACATCTCAAAACTGTGAGGATATATTCTACAGTACCATTCATGGGTCAAAGTACCCATCACCAATGGGAAGGAAGTAGGTGGTTGGACCAAGAGTCAGAAATCAGAGAGTAGCCATTTTGTTGTTATTGTTAAAATGAAAATGAAAACTAAAGGCAGAAGTGAGAGAATATAGCTAGAATTTGTATTTCTACCTGTCTCCAAGCTTTCCTGGGCTTTGGCTTATAGCATTTTGGTTTACTGGACAGAACACTGGTTTCAGTTATGTTCATCCAATGCCAAATTCAGGTCAATCTTCAGGATGTTTGGATTATTCTTCTGTCAACATTTGGCTGATTGGATGAATTTCATACTTTCTATCTAGATATTTTGTGCAGAAAATTGTGTGGCAGGTACAACTATCAATCGTCTTTACTGTTATTGTTTTCAACTACCAACTATGTGACTTTAAATGAACCCCATAGCCACTTTGTTTCACATATGAAATCTATAAAATGAGGACAATATAGGATGTGTATTGTGGTGACTTGAAGCTGTATGTACATCAGAAAAACATGTTCTTAAACTTAATCCACTCCTCTGGGTGGTAACCCATTTTAAGTAGGACCTTTTTGATAAGGTTACTTCAGTTAAGGTATGACCCACCTCAATCAAGATGGGTCTTAATCCTATTACTAAAGTCCTTTAGAAAAGAATGAAATTCAAAGAGATAGATAGATAGATAGAGAGAGAGAGAGAGAGAGAGAGAGAGAGAGATAGAGAAAGCCATGGAAGCAAGAAGCTGAAAGCAACAAAACCTGGAAGAGAAGGGAGAGACTGGTAGACGCCGCCATGTGCCTTCCCATGTGACAGAGGAGGCGAGGATTGCAGGCGGCTAGTCTTTGGGAAGAAAGCATCATCTTGACGAAGCCTTGATTTGGATATTTTCCCAGCCTCAAAACTGTGAGCAAATAAATTCTCATTTTTTAAGCTGAACCACTTCATGGTATTTGCTTTGAGCAGCCTAGGAAACTAAAACTTGTATCTTCTCTTAGGAAAACTCTGAAAGCATAGTTTATGCTCTCAGAGGGAAAATGATGCATTGAGTTTAAAACATTATTAACCCTGTCATCTGAGCACTATTTATATTTGTCTGTATATGCTTCAGGGCATAGCCTAAGATTATGGGAAAATGGGGAATGTAGAAGTGTGTGTGAGCTCTGGGAAGTAACACTTGAGGGAGGAAGTGCATCCTTCCTCTGCCCTTTCTCCTTCTTGTGTCTGCTGAACGTGGGCGGTGTGGCTGAAGCCATTGGGTACGCTGAGATGATGTGCTCCAGGAGAGAGCAGCATGGCCCTGGGTCCAAGACATTGCCAAGTGGCCTTGCTTTCCCTGCATTGCCATGCAGGGAAACTTCCGTATAAGAGGAAAAGCATTTTCCTTCTCACATAAGCCACAATCATTTTGGACTTTATTGTTGTGTGTAGCCAAACTCAACCCTAACCAGTGCAGATCTGTGATTTGAAATAGTGTTTTGGTGCTTATTAGGCACCATATGTGTTATCTCATTTCACTTCTTCAACCATCCTATGAAGTGCAAGGAACAAGAATTATAATTCCCATTTTTTGGTCAAAGAAACTGAGCTTTTAGGAAGTTAAATGACTGGCAGAAGCTCAAATAACTAGTAAGTAGAGAATCCAGACCAAACAGAAGTTTGGTATGTTTGTACAGACAAACCACAAATGGGCATATGCAGAGACACAGACCCAGTACAGAGGCTTGGGGGTAAGAAAGATTGGACTTCAGACTTTTCTGTCTAGCTCCTGTTGCCTGAAACAAATTGCCTAACTTTTATGACCCTCATTTCCTCATCTGTAAGGTGGGCAAACAACACTTCTAGGGATCGAGAATTCCAGGTAAGATAATGTTTGTTCTAACACATAGTAGAAGCTCAGTAAATAGATCTCTTATTGTTGGCAGATTCACTTCCTTCCCAAGACTCTTCAGGCCTGGCAGGGAAGGAATGCCTGGGAGAAGAAAGAGTAGGAAGTCTGCTCCAGCTTGAAGTTCTATGCATCTGTAAAGAATTCAAAATATTAGTACTTCTTACAGGTTCAAAAGACTACTTGTTAGTGGGTCTCGGAGGATGGCCACATTTCTTAAGTTCTCTGAACATCTCAAAGGTATTTCTCCATGTTTCTAAATGGGGGCTCATGTCACAGAAAAATGCCTTTTGTTTTCAAGCTCCCGATGAGGCTTAAGAAGATGGGGAAGAGCCTGTTCCCAGAGCAATTTTTACATTTCCCTTGAAGAAACAGTAGTGGAGCCCCCCTAGAGTAGCATGTTGAATTTTTTTTCTCAAATTTTGTTTGAATTCATCTGCAAATATGTGTCATCAAATGGGCATTGTATAGTAGAACTCAAAAGAGATTGCTGAACTTCATGGGTGGGCATTTGAGCGAGGATGGAAAAAGCATCGAGGGCCGGTGCTCCAACAAGTAGAGTGAACACACCAGGTATTCTCTGGTCCAGATTCGCTTTATGTTAGATCCAGTCCAAACTACAAATGTGTGGAGGTTCAGAATAATTTGTGCACCAGAATTCTTTGCAAGATGCATGCCATTTTTGAAGCAAGCATTTTTTGGTTAGTTTTCTCTTTTCCAGTCTCAGCTAGATGAGCAAGATGGCATTCAAATCTCTCAGACCTTTATGCAAAATTATTCTGATGTACATGGATTAAGGCATTAATGTTGACTGCATTCCTAACCCAAAATAATTGACAAGATCAAATAATTTATGATGGTTTATTTACACCAGTACCAAGTAGTATGTTTTCAATGGCAAGGATGTGCTTGGTTACAATAAATCAACTTAACATCCAAAACTTGCCTCACACTGTAACGTGGCAGAAGAGCCCAGAGTGACAGCTGTGGGGGGACTGTCGTCTTTCTGATCTGGCTTGACATTTCCAAGGCAGGCTTGGGTTACTAGCTGTCAGTATGGAGCTATGGGCAAGGAGGTGAAGTGCAGAGGCAGGACACACTGGGAGACTAAAATAGCAAGGTGGCCAGGCCATCTCAGTTACATTCCCTTATTGGGCCGTGAGATGCAGGCAGATGATCCTGCAGGAAAATGCCCCCTTGACTGCAAGGGATAAAAGTCCCTTACAGACCCCATCAAATCAGGCACCAACCTGTGCAATTCTCTGAAGGGCCCAGCCTCTGGGGAGACTCCGCCGAACCACGGGAAACTTTCTGAGAAAGTAAAATGGGAAATTCCAAGCTTATAGAGACTTATTTTAGGTCCATTTTGGGGAGTTTCGGGTACAAATCATATGTCCTCTCCTCCAACTCAAATTCAATTGCACTTCAGCAGTTGCTCAAAGTTCAGCACACTCTAATTCGCTTCCAACCTCTTTTAAAGGATTATTTATTTCTGTATGAATTCCTTCCTCTATTTTTTCTTTTATAATTAATCCCTAAATTTGTTGTTGTATGCTATCTTTTATTTCTCAGATACTGAGTATCAAGTATTCCCTTTTTGAAGACTTAATCGTAGGAAAAGATAAGAAGTAGTAATAACAATAGTAATACATGCATACTTCATTGTAATAATCTATGCACGCCTATAATATTTTATAACCTAAAAAGCACTGTCACATACATTGTCTCATTTAATCCTAGTACAACATTTACCCTCTCTTCTTCCTTGTGGTTATCTGTGCTAAGAGTTCTCCATGCACGTCTCTGGAAACATGCGAGTGAAGGAGGACAGGCAATTAGGGAATATATTTTGATATATAAAGGACACCACGAGGTGCAGGTGATCAAACACTCCATTAGGCATGAGAGCCCCAGACGAACAGCTGCTCTCACGTTTATTTCCCCTCCTCAGGCAGTGGGCAAGTTTTATTCTCTTTGGACCTTAGTTTGCCATGTGCACATTTAGAATAACACATACCTATCTTTGATTCCCTCTCAGAGTTGCTATGGGATTCAAATCAGATGTTATTTGAGAAAATATTTTGCAGTTTGCTCAATATAAAATAAACGTGAAATACTGTTATTGATTTTTCTCCCCTGCACCTTCCTTTTGCCAACAATTTGTAGTACCGACCTAAACAAAAGCCTTAGTTTATTGAGGAACAGAAAAGATAAACCATTTTAGAACCGTATGAACATGTTCCAATAGTCTCTTGGCCACTTTACTTTTCTTATAATCAAAAAATATAGCTGTTTGTCTGGCAGCCAGATTCCTGAATTGCAATCTAGTGAGAGTTGAGGGCAAAAGGAAATAAAGTGATTTGTTCCAGATAACACAAATTCTTAGCAAGACCAGAGTAAAGTTTTGATTCAGAGCTGCCCTGAAACTACATGCATATTTTATTGGAGGCATCTTGGATGAACCTTCCCCATAGCTCATTTCTGTGTTCATTTTTCAGCAGCAAATCCTATAAGATCTTCTGAAAATCAGTATTTTGCTTTTGTTTTTCTCAAAACGAAGTCTGCAGATAATTTGCATCCAAATCACACGGCATGGTTATAAGCTTTTCTGATTGCCTGCCTCCACCTTTACCTCCTAAATCAGAAGCTCCAGGGCTGGGCATGAGGCATGGGCCTGTTTTAGAAAGCACATGGCTGATATTACGCCCACTAGCCCACTAACCCAGAACTTGCTTGGCTGAACCACAGTTTGCAAATTTTAAGAGAACATGTGCTCTTCATTTCTTCCCAGCAATAACAAGGTTTCTCTATCAACATTCTATTAAAAACAGACACAAGTGCCTTAAATGGAGTTAAAGCAACTCTTTCTTTGTGGGCAATATTTGACTTTACTTCTCTGTAAGCACTTTGAAGGAATAATGTTCTACCAGTTTCCTTTAGTTTGATGGTACCTTCATAAGAGGACTTTGGAAAAAGTATTCCCTCATTATTTCTGCTCTCCACTCAATAAAACAACATCCCCAATAGTTAAATTGTTGAAACCACCAGTCACTCTTCAAATTAGGTGGAGGCTTCAATGCATTTCAAATAATAGGATCAAAGTTCTCAAGGTGTTTGCTCTGTCCTGTCTGTTGAAATCAGATGGTAGCAATTTGGCCTTTGGCGGTCAATGAATGTGGAATAATCCAGGGTTATTTCAGTCCATTTCATAAGATCATAAAACCTAAAGGGATTCATCAGTATTTTCTCAGCATACATTTACTGAGCAACAACCATGTGCTAGCCACTGGTCTAGGTCTTGGGTCAGAGGAGTAAATAAAGTAACCAAAGTTTCCCTACCACGATGGTATTTAAGTTCTAACAGGGGAAACTGAAAAGAAAGGAAAGCCTAAATAACGAACATATTAACTATTCATGTCATATCACATGTTCAGTTAGAACAGGGGTTCTTAACCTTTTTTGTTCCACAGACCCCTTTGCCAGTCAGGTGAAAACCACAGACCCCTTACTAAGTCCACACTATACTGTGGATTATTTAATAAACATATCTCACCTGCATCAACATGTCCCCACAAGAATAATGTTGTTTTGAATTTCAGTTCAAGCTCACGGACCCTTTGTTAAGAACCCCTGAGTTAGAAGATGAAAAGAACAATGGGAAAATGATTTACTCTGAATTTTCTGTGCTGAATTTTACAATTCTGGGAACTTCCAAGCTAGAACACCATCCTCACATTTGTTTACCTTTACATCATAGTCAATGTATCCACTTAGGACTGATTCCTTTTCTCTGAGGGGCAATCTGGCCGGCAGTCCTAACCTTCTTTCACAGCTGTGCCCTGTAAAGATGCTCAGAAAAGCAGCCAATCAGGAGATTTGGTTTCTGTTCCCCTTGAGCACTTCTAACTCAGGCAACCAAACCAGTCTGAACAGGATAGCTCCCCAACACCTTGCTTGGGACTCTACCCAGCGTGTGAATTTTCAGTTAGCTTGAAAGACTGCAAACAAATGCCCGCATCTACCAGCCAAAACAACATCCTCTTGTTTTTCTTTGCTGTGTTATTCATATTTAGAATTGTAAGATGATCCAAACTGAAAACTCTGTTGCAGAAATTTCTTGGAAAAGAACGCGCAGCTTATGTGTGCCTATGAAGTCCCAGTCATTTGGGGGGAGAAGGGGAGGGCAAAAATAAATAATAACAGCTGTATTTTTCTTCTGTAACCTGACATCATCTCAAACCAAAGTTGAGAGCCATGATTTTTTCAGGAATATATCAGCAGCAGAGGGGCTGTTGCTAGTGGGGTCAGAATTTGTTTGGTAGGTATGTTTTGGGTTCAATTTAATTTTTCATTTTTGTCTATTTATATAAAAATCTCCTCTAGGGGAAAATATGTGATAAGGTGAAACCTTACACAATAAGAGAGCCTAATTACCTACAAATTGCAGCCTTCAGCAATTCTTAATAAAAGAGCACCATCCGCTGTGTGTTAACCTGCAAAACCCGATTCCATTTTCAGTTTGTAATATTATTTATATTATTTCACTGAGTGGTGGTATTAGCAGAAACACCCGGGAGCAAAGGCGGCACAAATCACAGAGCAGCTGTATAGATGTGGCTTCTAATCATAATTGAACAGCAACAGGAACAAATAAATCGAGAGAGAAAGTCCTCAACTCCTGATGACCTAGAGGTGTCATTTCTAAAGCCAGAGAAGTATCAAGCATTTTGCAAGAGAGGCTGCCCGGCAGCCAGGAGAGGAACAGTGACGCCCGCGGTAGCTGGGAACATTGAAATGAGCCCAGAAGCACAGCAGCTTTCTTTTGAAATCCAGGTGGCATATCTGAAGCTGCCGGTCTTCCCAACTTTAAGTCCTTGGCGGAGACGTAGCTGAGGGTGCACATAGCGTAGCACATGGCAGCAAAAACGGTCTCCTGGCAAGCAAGGCGCCTGACGGCTGCGGGCGAGGGAGAACTGCTGAGGACATCCCGCCTGGACGGTGCTAAGGCGGGGGCGTGCGGTGCAAGGGAGGGGAAGGGCGGTATTTTTTGTTTGTTTGTTGTCATTGTTGCATGTGTTTTTGCAGATAAAAGGGCAGTTTTGAAAGTTGGTTGGAGGGGAGATCTCATTTTCAGCAAGCTAGCACTCCTTAGCTAGTGACCCTGAAAAAACCAAATTGGGGTACAAAGAGCAATTTGGCAAAGGTCCTTGCGTGCTCCTTTGCCCTCTCATGTCCTTCCTTTGTCCTGAGTCAGCTTTGCCGAATACTCTGCTTCAAGCACTGCTTTCAGGGAGAAGAGTCCCTGTGCCCTGAAGAGGGAACAGCTGAAGAAAAGGGTCAGCTCACAGAAGGCAGCTGGAAGCTCCTGGCTGCCTTGGGGCCCGCCCGCAGGGCCTGCCAATCTGCAACTTCTGGTTTAGAGAGGACACCATGCATTAGGCATAAACACCCTTTGCTCGCTGCCACGTCACCTGAGTCCCCAAATCACTACCTTCATCATCCAGTCGGTTCCAAAGAGCTACTTTAACGGAAAGAGTGCCAGGCCTGTGGCTATTTCAAATAAATGCTTTGGTTTAGCCTGCATGGAGAAAGCTCCAGAGATGCAGAATCAGAACGGTTTGCATGTTTCTCAAAAATACGTCTTCCATAAATGAAGATATGAATCTTCCATGAAACAAGGGTGTATTACCCACTCGGAAATGCTAAGCAAGTATTGGGCTGGAAGAAACTGTTTACATTAATTTTACCTAGGTAAAATTATAAAAAATTTTATATAAAATAATAAGTCCTGTATTATTTAAGTGAAAAACTAGGAAATAGAAAATAGTTTCAGACCAGGCCCGTGGTCGTTTTGCATCTCAGTTTTAGGAGTCATACAGTTTCTTGCCTGGCAGTTTACTGGCCTGGCTTGTACCTCTGATGTTTTTATTCCATCAGCCAGACAGTTCAAATCAGGAGTGAGGAGCATGTGAGCGCGGCTTTCATGCGGCCAAGTGGATGACCTCCGAGTGGCCGGACAGCATTTTTATCCCAGAGACTTAGATTGGGCAGAAGCAGAGGTCGTTTTAAGTTTGTGCAAATTAACCTCAGAGACCAATCAAATCCCACTTGTGGAGTTTCATCACCTACCCCTTCATTGCCTGCAGTTTGTAGCTACTCTTTTCTCATGTGCACTTTGCAAATAATGTGACTCTTCAAAGTGGCCTTTAGTTCCTAAAACTTTCGGAGTTGCAGGCAAAATTTGCATAATTCTATTTAAAGGCTCATATCTCGGGCTTGAAAAATATTTGAGAAAATGTGATTTGGGGGAAAGAAAGTCTTATCTTTTGGCACAGAAGGTGCTTCAAGGAACTAAGCTTGTCAGTGTTAGGATTGCATGTAAGCACAGAAAACTAAAAAAAAAAAAAAAAATAGAGAGAGAGACTACAAGGGCTTCTTTTATCTTTGTTTCAAGTCTCCCAGGGGTCTGGAGCTTAAGAGAGGAAGGATTTTCTTTTTCTTTCGCTGTATTGCAGACGTGGAAGCTGGAATGAGATTGCAGTGATAGGAAACGCAGGTGCATTCCTGTTCATTTTGTGTCATTTTGTAACTTAAGAAGATCTCCCTAGATCAAACTCAAGACCCTGTCATCATGTCTATTTTGATCATATGATGCCACTCATCATTCACACGTTGGCGGCCAGCTGGGCATATGTTTTTCAAATTTAGGTTCTAAGATGGTGCCTAAGGACCCAAACATCATCAACAGTGTAAGCGATTGCAAGGAAAATGCCTCCTGCGTGTAGCACCGGTCTCCGGGAAAACACCTGCAGAGCGCAGGAGCCAAGTGCTGCGTGGCCAGGTGATGGCATGCTGGCAGGAAAGGTGCCTGAAGATTTATTATCCGTGCCGTGGCTCCATCCCAGAACCATCGAGATCCTTGAGCCTCTCCTCCTCTGGCAGGATCCCTGTCTCCTCCAGAACCTGCTGGAGTCTGGGGACTGGCTCTGATCTGCAACTGCCTTTCCTTTCCATTATCGCCTGGGTCAGATTCAAACTTCTCCAGCCTCTCAGCTCCTTAGCACATAAATAAAAATATGACTTCAATTTTTTTGAAATAGCATAAAATTTCTAAGTATACTGATAGAAGAATAGCTTTTTTTTTTCTAGGTGATTTCTTAGTTATGAAATTCTGGGTGAATTCATGAAAGTGGAAGTTTTCTGATGTTTCTTTATTCAGGCCTATCAGATAATCCTGCAGTGACTGCTGCCAAGCTTCTGGACCCCCTGCCCCCAAGATTTTTTCTGCTCACCATCATAGCGAAATGATTCATACTAGTTTTGCAATATTGAAGATTTCACTGGGTCCTAATTGCATTTTGTATGTAATTGAAAACATTGAAAACCTTTTCCAGTGGTTTTGTGATTCTCTTCATCTAACAGACTTAGCTTGCAGTGCCCTTTCCTGGCATGTGAACTTCCACACCCCGCTTTTCACCATCTTGCCACCTGACTCTAAATGACAGCAAACCAATCTTTAATTTATTTACATAAATAGCATTTAGGAAAACCTCCACGTCATTTTTTAAAAAAAAGCAAGTTAGGTTTAACTGGCAAATGCTTGGGGGAAATCCATACGCTGCCTATCCATGTAGCAATGTGTATGTCGGGTTGTGGCATACAAGCATGTGGGAAGTAAAATCCACAGGCTGGAGAGTGTTTGGACAGAAACGGAACTCTTAATTAGAATGGCCTTTTTAGGATTGATACCTGAGAATCACGTTCTTATTATGTAATATATAGGCAAAGTTATGTCACTGTACCTAGAGACAGGGCAAAAATGTCTAGTGTTCAGCCAAAAATGCCTCCTGAGAACACAGAGAAAAATGAAAAAAAAGCCCTAATCAGATTTGATCTTAATGAATCAGTCTTAGGCTGGTCGTGAATTCATGAAATGCCAAGTCATTGCAGTGAATAAACATTTATGGAACTAAAACTTGGGGAACAAAAGGTTTTCTGAATTATTTGCATTCTTCTGGAGCTGTAATTAGAGGCTGGTTTGCACTGTCACAACTCACCTCCATGCTGGTATGTTTTTAAGTTGGAGCTGGTTCTCTGCTGCAGGGTGCTTATAATCCTAAACTGGGGGAACTCTCCTTCTGAAATACATAAAGGGTAATAGATATGTGTGTTTTCGCCTGACTAGAATTTATAGAAAGATGAATGGCAGTTCCCGGTTAATTTTTGTATGATGCAGTACAACCATTACTAGACTTAAAATATACGATGCCTACAATATACCATCTCATTAAATGTGTAAATAGATAAAACATATCAGAAAATCTCATCGTTAGCAGTTTTATATATTTGCCTTTTATTCCTAAATGTGAATTTTTAAGATATTTTTTCCTGATGACAAAAATAATACATGTTTATTTTCAAAGAGTTGGAAAATATACAAAAATACTCGAAGTCAAAAGAATCACCAGTAATCCTACAGCCCAGATGTGGACTGTGTTGACTAGGCATGCAGTTCTTAATTCTGTACATTCTGTTCTACAAAATCAGGTCATACTGCAGGTGTTCTGCAATTCTCAAAGCACATACACTTATTGTGAGCACTTTTCCTTGCCAGTCCCTATTCTTCTACAGCAAATATTTAATGGCTGCCTAGCATTTTGTCATGTGTACATTAGCATTTTAAAAATGAGTCCTAGCTCTCATCTTACATTTGTAGCTTAAGGCCACGAGCTGCTGCTGGTGGGAGGCTCTTTGGGGCTGTAGAGACTTATTAAGCCCGAGCTGTTATTTTGTTGTTTTGCTTTAAATACCTTTAGGTATTTGTTCCACTCGCTTTGCAAGGCCCTACCATGGCCCATTGTCTAGCGTCTGCCGACTTTCATGCATTCCGGTTTTCCACCTGATTCGGCCACCTTTGGTATAGAATGTACAAAAGTTAAGGGAAGAGCTAAGGATTTAAAATCCACTGAAAATGACTTTCCTGGAAGGTGAATCAGTTTAAATGTGAGCTACCTTTTTCTCTGCTATTAAGCACAGCTGTTTCATTCCTTGTAGATGATAATATCTGTGGTGTAAAATGGGTGCATGTGTGCTATTTTGAAGGGAAGGAGAAAAAGAAATTAGGAAAGTGGGCCGTGATGGCTTGAGCTTTAGTTCTCTTGGCAGCACTTGACCTTGGAGGGGCTATTTCTTTTTAGGCTGGACAGGGTGGGCCGTGCTGTGCTGACAAATTAACTGAGGCCCCTGTGGCTTAGCACACAAAAAAGTTTATTTATTGCTCATGCAGAGACTGATGGGACTGGCAGAGCTGCTCTATATCATCACCCAGGGATGCAGGCTCTTTCCATCTTGTGCTGATGCCATCTAAACATGTGTCTTCCACGGTGATTTAGTCCCTAGAGCTTCCATAACAAGGTGCCACAAACTGGGTGGCTTGAAACAGCAGACCTGTAGTGTCCTACAGTTCCGGAGGCTGGAAGTCTGAAACCAAGGTGCTGGCAGGGCGTGCGCGCTCTGAAGCCTGGAGGGGAGGATCCTTCCTCGCCTCTTCTGGCCTCGGTGCCTGCCAGCCGGCCTTGGCGTTCCTTGGCTTGCAGCTGCAGCACTTCTGTCTCTGTCCTCGCGTGGCCTTCTCCCCTGTGTCTCTCTGTGTCCGTGTCTAAATTTCCTCTTCTCTTAAGGACACCAGTCATATTGAATAAAGGGCTCATCCTATTCCAGAATGACCTCATTTTAACTTAACTAATTCCACTTGCAATAACCTTATTTCCAAATAGGGTTGCACTCACACATACCAAGGGTCAGGACTTCAGCCTCTCTTTTGGAGGGACACAATTCAATCCATAATGCAGGGTCCCTGCTACAGAGAAACAGGGCAATGTAGGAGGCACCCCAGCTCTTAACGGCCTCAGCTCAGAAATGACATGCATTGCTTCTGCTCAGAGTCCATTGATCAGAACTGGAAACCTGGGGACTAGGAAATGTCAGGAGGGCCTGGATATGTGGTGAGTGCTGTCTTGGCCACCTTATTCCATCCTAAACCACAGAGACAAAATGGATAACTCTTCAGTTTTAGTGACCTGAAAGAGGGTATAAAAAGGATTATTGGTATCAAAGAATCTCAAGTGACCAATGAGTCCATTAAAACCTGAGTCAGAAGAGGCTGAAAAGTTCTAACGGTCAGGGAGGGACCTGACTGACCAACAGGGCTATTGGGCAGCATTAACAGAGTGAGACCAGAGGCATGTGGCTCATGAAGCCATGGCTGGAAGTCCCTGGCTTGAATTCTTTGGAAGTGTGGTTCCCAAACCTGCTACTCGTTGGAATCATTCAAGAAGAGAACGTGGATTTAGGAAAGTGGGCTCCACCTGAGACCTACTGAATCAGAATCTCCTGAAGAAAATCCTAGGCTCTTCTATTTAAAAACCCCTTCCCGATGATTCTGATGTAGCCAGTGTACCACAAACACATAGAAACATAGAATACCCCCAACCCACCCTATTATTATTTTTTAAATATATTTTTATGACAGAAGTTGTGAATTTACAAAACAATCATGCACATGTGCAGAATTCCCAAACTACACCCCTCCATCAACACACCACACGCCGGTGGAATATATATCATCCGATCATCACCAGGTCCACAGCGTACATTTGGCACATTCTCCATACTCCCCCATTATCAACAAATTACATCTTTGGCATAGATGCAAGACTATTACTGTTAACCACACTCCGTAGGTCACTCCAGTTGTATTTTTCCCATGCTTCTCCACATTCCCACCACCCTGCAATACTGATGTACACGTGCTCTAGCTCACAAAGGACACTCTTGCATCTGTACCATCAACCACTATTCTCATCCACCTCTGGGTTTACTGTGCTATTCAGTCCCTAGATTATTCTCTAGCTTTCTG